>MDKI01265955.1:0-91359 GCA_005239505.1 Nicotiana paniculata | reverse complement strand
ATAATTACATTCTTTGGAGCATTGGCTCAAATTGTGAAACGAATAATGAAGTAATATGAGATATTACATCTTTGGAGCATTGGCTCAAATTGTGAAAGAAATAATGAAGAAATATGAGATATTACATCTGTTGGAGCATTGGCTCAAATTGTAAAACGAATGATGAAGGAATATGAGATAATTACATCCTTTGGAGCATTGTCTCAAGTAATAGAATAAATCATGGAAATGAAAGTGAAAGAAAGAGAAAGAGTTATTGAAATATACCCTTGCCTGGTTATCGTTTTATAGTTCCCTTGTCGGGATTTAATTGTTTAATTGATGTTCCCTTGCCGGGATTTCTATTTTTTTTACTTTGTTTATTTCCTTGCCCTTGTTTGTGATTGTTGTATGGGTGAGGAAGAGTGTTAAAGCACGAAGGGTGATGGCGTGCCATGTTTTATATTGATTATGCACGAGGGGACATTCCGTGCCATGTTTTATATTGATTATGCACGAGGGGACATTCCGTGCCATGTTTTATATTTTTATGCACGAGGGGACATTCTGTGCCACGTTTTATGTTGATTTTGCACGAGGGGATATGCCGTGCCATGTTTTATATTATTATGCACGAGGGGAAATTTTATGCCATGTTTTATATTGATTATGTACGAGGGGACATTCCGTGCCATGTTTTATATTGATTATGCACGAGGGGACATTCCGTGCCATGTTTTATATTATTATGCACGAGGGGACATTCCGTACCATGTTTTATATTATTATGCACGAGGGAAAACTTCGTGCCATGTTTTATATTATTATGCACGAGGGGACATTCTGTGCCATATTTTATATTATTATTATGTACGAGGAGACATGACGTGCTGCATCTTTCACTATTTAATCTGTGTTGTCAATTCCCGTTATTATTTTCAGATATTTCAGACTGTTGTCTTCGTTTCTGTCAATTTAGTATTTTCCATCTCTTACCCCCAGCATGTTCTCCCCGTAATTGTATTCTTGTTTAGTTTCTGCTATACTATTGAACTGCACAGGTACATTTTGTTGTCGTGTCTTAGCCTCGCCACTACTTCGCCGAGGTTAGGCTCGGCACTTACTCAGTACATGAGTTCGGTTGTACTGATGCTACACCTGCACTTCTTTATGTTGTGCAGATTACGCAGCCGGCCCGGAGGACATCATTAGTGGGAGTGTCTTCCAGCTTATCCTAGAGGCTTCAAGGTATACCCGCTGGCGTTCGTGGGCCTTGGCGTCTGTTCCATCCCTTTGTCTTCACTTCTGTCTTGTTTTTCCTCTAGTTTCAGAGACAGCTATGTATTCTCTTTTCAAACTTGTATTTAGCACTCTTACAGACAATTCGTGAGTTTGTAGACAACTTAGTTTTGAAAACCATATTTATTTATCTCCGTTGTTAAGTTGTGAACGGTTTTTAGCTTATTCTGTTAAATCGATGTTTCCATGCTAGTTTAACTGTACACGTTGTCTTGTCTAGCGAGTTCAAAATTAGACGCCATCACGGCCCGATGGTGGGATTTCGGGGCGTGACAACCTTGGTGAGGCATTGGCGTCTATTTTGGTAAACTTTGATGCTGAAAACATGGAATCGGTAAATTTATTGGAAGGTATTGGGTCCTACACTTATGCACCAAAGAAACTTTCTCTTGACTTAGATAATAGATTCACTCCTCCCGCTAAGCCTTCAATTATCGAGCCACCACAACTTGAGCTCAAGCCACTTCCATCGCACTTAAGGAATAAATTTCTTGGCTCTAATGAAACTCTACCTGTAATCGTTTCTTCTTTGCTGAATGATGTGTAGGTTGAACACTTGTTAAACATCCTGAGAGAGCACAGACAGGCCATTGGGTGGACAACAACATACATCCGAGGGATTCCCGCTGGAATTGGTGAGCACAAGATACAATTGGAGAAAGAGAGCAAACCTAGCGTGGAGCATCAAAGAAGGTTAAGCCCTTCCATGCAAGAGGTGGTGAAGAAAGAAATCATAAAATGGTTAGATGTCAGGGTAGTTACCCCATTTTCGATAGCCCTTGGCTGAGTCCCTGCAATGCGTGCCAAAGAAAAAGGGCATGACCGTGATTCAAAACGAGAAAAATGAGCTCATCCCAATGAGGATGGTGACCGGGTGGAGAGTATGCATGGACTACCGGAAGCTCAATAGTGATACTTGCAAGGACCATTTCCATATGCCTTTTATTGATCAAATGCTTCATCGGCTAGCAGAAGGTCATTCTATTGCTTCTTGGATGGTTATTATGCCTATAACCAAATCAACATCGCCTTATAATATCAAGAGAAGAAAACATTCACATGCTCGTATGGGACCTTTTCCTTTAGTTGTATGCCATTTGGGCTATGCAATGCCCCGACTACCTTTCAACGGTGCATGATGTCAATCTTCTTGGACATGGCGAAGGATTTTTTAGAGGTTTTTATGGATGCCTTCTCTGTAGTTGATGACTCCTTTGAGAATTTCCTTGACAAGCTTAGACAAGTGCTCAAAAGATGTGAGGAAACCAACCTTGTGCTAAATTGAGAAAAGTTCCACTTCATGGTGGATAAGGCCATTGTTCGGGGATACAAAATTTCCAAGAAAGGCATAGAGGTTGATTGGGTAAATATAAAAATCATTTCCAAGCATCCTCCTCCCACTTCGGTAAATGGTGTTCGGAGCTTTTTAGGGCATGGCATTTTTGTAGGCTTTTTATCAAGGACTTCTCAAAAATAGCAAGTCCCATGTGAAAGCTCCTAGAAAAATATGCAAAGTTTGATTTCGATGAGGAGTGCCTCAAAGATTTTGTGGAATTGAAAGAGAGGCTCACCAGGGAACCTATTATTGTCACACCTGATTAATCTCTTCCATTTGAACTCATGTGTGACGCTAGTGGTGTAGCTATTGGGGTGGTACTTGGTCAATAGCATAACAAGATCCTTTATCCTGTCTACTATGCAAGCAAAATACTTAATGGTGCACAAATGAATTACACTATGACGGAGCAAAAACTGCTTGCCATTGTCTATGCTTTTGAAAATTTTCGGGCCTATTTGTTGGGGTCCAAAGTGATAGTCTACACCGATCATGCTGCTCTCCACTATCTTATGGCAAATAAGGATGCTAAACCAAGATTGATTAGATGGGTTATTTTGTTACAAGAATTTGACTTTGAAGTGAAAGGTCAGAAAGGAACAGAGAATCAGGTTGCGGATCACTTATCTAGGTTTGAAGAGGCATCCAGGCCAAAAGAAGATCTTGAAATTAATGATGCCTTTCTAGATGAGCACATATTGGCATTGTATAGCATCTTCACTCCTTGGTATGCTGACATCACTAACTTCTTGGTTAGTGACCTTATTCTCGACGGATTTGAATCTTATCAAAAGAAAAAGTTCTTGTAGGAGTGCAGGCAATACTATTGGGAGGAAACCTTTCTGTTCTGGATTTGTGCCGACAACATCATTCGGCGTTGTTTTCCATAAGGTGAGGTAATGAAAATTCTCAAAGCATGTCATGACTACCCAGTTGGAGGCCATCATGGTGGAAATCGTGTTGCGGAAAAAGTGCTTGAAAGTGGAGTATTGGCCATCAATATACCAAGACGCAATCAAATGGTCAAGGCATGTGATCAGTGTCAAAGACAATGGTCAATTTCTAGAAGACATGAGATGCCTATGAAATTTACAATGGAGGTCGAGATCTTTGATGTGTTGGGGATAGACTTCATGTGTCTCTTCGTAAGCTCTTATGGCATGACGTATATCTTGGTGGAAGTGGACTATGTCTCCAAATGGGTCGAGGAAATATCCTTGCCCAACAATGAGGCAAAGAGTGTAACCTCTTTCTTGAAGAAGAACATATTTACGCAATTTGGTACCCCAAGAGCCATCCTCAGTGATGGTGGTTCTCACTTTCGCAACAAGGATTTCACCGGGCTGCTCGAAAAATATGGAGTCAAGCACAAAATGGCCACCCCTTATCCTCCTTAGTCGAGCAGCCAGGTTGAAGTTTCCAATAGGGAGATAAAAAACATCCTAGCAAAAACTGTTAATGTAAACAGGACTGACTGGTCGAGGAAGCTAGATGACGCATTGTGGTCATATCACACAGCATATAAGACTCCCATTGTCACCTCACCATACCGATTGGTTTTTGGTAAGGCGTGTCACTTTCCAGTGGAGCTTGAACACAAATCCATGTGGGCATTGACAAAGTTGAATGTTAATAGAGCCGAAGCTGCTAATCTAAGAATGACATAACTCAACGAGATGGAAGAATTCTGTCTTCATGCCTATGAGAGTGAAACCATGTATAAGGAAAGAATGAAGTTTATTCATGACAAGAAGATTTTGAATGAGGAATTCAAATCTAGTGACTTGGTCTGACTCCTCAACTAAAGACTCAAGTTATTTCCGGGCAAACTCAAATCCAAACAGTCTAGCCCGTTCAAAGTTGTGAAGGTGTCCCCCTATGGCTCTATTGAATTGGAGTCTAAGGAAGGGACTCGAACTTTCAAAGTAAATGGCCAACGGGTCAAGCATTACCTCGGAACCATATGAGAAATGCACTTGGTAGAATGATTCACACTCAAGGATGGTCCTACACCAACCCCAACCACTGATTAACCAAAATAGGGAAAACATCATCGTGTCGCAACGTTAAATCAAGCGCTTTGTGGGAGGCAAACCATATGTGGTAACACGTTTTGGTTAGATTTTCATTTTTGTAGGTTTAGTTGTCAGTGTTGAGCAGTTTGACGTGTGTTCTAGAATTCAGGAAATCCAAAATACAATGAAACAGGGTGCAAGGGCTAAGAAAAATGAAAGAAAGCAGGACTTGTGGTCCGCAGCAACATATGCGGTCGCATAATGGCTTTGCGGACCGCATAATGGGCGCAAACGCACACAGAAGAAAATGCAATTTTGGCCCTCAAAAATGAGGTGAGATTTTTCTTTCTGTGCCCCACATAACAAATATGCAACCGCATAATCGATCACAAAGAGGATTTGCCTCATGCAGTCACTAACTCATCGCATAACACATATGCGACCGCATAATATGTTATGCAATGCACTTTTTCACCATAGACCTCAGATGTATTAAAATCCTAAATCCCTCCAAATTTCAGTCGAGCATTCACATTTTCACACAAAATAGCACCGCACAACACAAAAGCGAAGATAAATAAAAAATACAAAGACCAAAAACTTCGGAACAACAACACGAAATTACCAAAAAGGAAAAGGAATTGCAAAGAAAGGGTCACTTGGTTCGTGTTTAGGGATGAATTCTTCAACTCCTCTGGTATGTAGAATGGCACCAAAGAAATCCCTAGCATCGCGACAACCTCCCGCTCGAGGAAAGAAACGAGCTGCTTCCCTAAGCCAACAAGCACAACAATCCAAACGCCCACGACCTAACACAGTCAGACGTACATCTGAACATTCCTCCCAGTCTTAAGAGGAGGAGGCACAGACTGACCTTATATCATCCGTTGACCTCTATGCTGAAGCACGGCGGAAAAGTGGTGAAGATCTCGGGTTTGGGTTCCCCGCCTGTATAAAGATGTCTTAGAAAAGATAAACATCATTCAATAAAAGTAACTAGGCTTAAACGGTTTAAAAGAAAATTACCCTCATTTGCTTGAAAACATTAAAAAGAGGCAATGGGAGTTCTTCACTCAAGTTCCGAAGAAGTACAACGAGACGCTCCTTAGGGAAATCTATGTTGCATATGCTGCATCCATGAATGCTGAGCAGAAGAGGAACCGTATATTCTTGCAATCTCTCCTAGTTCGAGGGGTTCAATTACTCTGTGATTCCTCATTATCAACGATATATATTTTGAGGATTGGGAGCAAGGCACCACCGAATATGATGCAAAACTTGCCTAAGGAATTTGAGCATGCTTGGGTTGCCTCCGTCATAGCCAAGGGAAATCCATCCTGGATAGATCCAATCCAAAATATTCTCAAGAGGGATCTCACCCCGGAAGGTCGGTATTGGCTCAGTTTGGTATGCTCTTATCTAATGCCTTCTAGAAATGAAACCGACATAAGTATCGAGAAGACAATACTCATTGCATGCATTATAACGGGTATCGAAGTTGATGTGGGAGAGATTATATTCCGTGAGATTGGAATCTGAGAAAATCATAAAGAATCATTGCTCCCCTTCCTATGCTTGATTAGTGTTTTTTGTAAAGATGGGTAAGTTCCTCCTGTCCCCAAACATGACCGCATCAAAAAAGTTGTTCAAGATATTGACATCACCAGGATCAATGATGCTACAGAAAAGGTGATAGACAACCCACCATAGCCTTCACTCACTCCCCCTACTGACTTAGCGGCACTTGCTGCTCCTCACAGCCTAACACTCCTTCCGCACCAGCCACCTCCACATTCACTCCCAGACCAGCCACTATACAACCACTTGATTCCTTACCTTCACTCTCAAATCTTGGTCTACTGTACAACATGCCAATGCCAAAGTAGACAGACTGACGAACGAACTTCCAGCTCTCATCCGGCAAGCACTGGCCCCTATCCAAACCTCAATGAGTGTTCTTTAGAAACACAATCAATCTTATGAAGATCGACTCAAGTACTTTGAAGTGCACCTTGAGAGGGTCGATCAAGGTGAAGCTGGAGACATGCCTCAACTCCAAAAGGATGTAGCTGAACTAAAGTGAGAGTTGCACACGATGGAAAAATTGGAGTTTGATTTGACCTCCCTTCTTTCAGAGGAAGGGGTGCAGCGCACTAGTAACTTATACATTCCAAGCCATGACCTTGATTTCACGAACCTCATGACAGCTCTGGTGGCCCATGGTACTGACACTTCACAAAAACCAGACTCCGTTGTGCACATTGACACTTATTTAGAAGAGGAATCTAAAGGGTCTGAGGGGGAAACTTATGTGGGAGAAATTGAGGAGGAGGAAACTGATGAGGAGGGATTTCTTGAGGAGAATGATGATCAACGGGACGACAGAGGCAAACAAATTGATTTTCCTACAGATATACAGGGTGATGAAGAAGCAGATGTGCAGACAGCCATTGTATATTCCCTTGCAGATATGGTCGCCAAAGGCACTCCCACGATCACACAACCATCACTGGGTGAGGCTAGCATCTCCCAGGTCTAAGGCTCGGCTTCACAACAGGTGGCGCATCCTATTCTGGTCTTAGACACCAGTACACAATCAGAGGTTCCACCTATTGCTTCCACAGTGTCATCCTCCGACCCCACAGCTACCTCGGATGTTCCGACCCCTCCTAGCACCTAATGCGCCCCAGGAAGCCCCTAAACATTGTTCTTACTTTCTCAATGCACTGGGGACAATGCATGCTTTGGTTGGGGGTGGAGTTGTAAAATTTTTGTTTGTAACTTGTATATAAACTCTTTACCTTAATAGTGTAGATTTGAAAATGGCATACATTCCCCTTGGTTTTTCTTCGTCGGGTTCTTTTCCAAGGGTGTAATAGAAGAACCATGGCTGTAGCACAAAATGTTTTGACTTGTTTGGTGTTTTTTTTCTAGCTTCAAGCATGTGATAAGTTTTTGTTGAATAAATTGCACCCTTCTAATTTTGTAAATAAACGGTTAGTCATTCTTGTGAACTCGAAGCACGCTCTTTGACTTTGTGCTTACTTAGAATCTCAAATATCATGTGATGAAGCTTTGAGTTGCCTTGTATTCACTTGAGGGCTTAAATCATGCCGAGTAGAACTTGCTCAGTTGGTTTCTTAATGCAATTCTCAGGTTAATGATTGACTGTTGAACTGATCTTAGGCTCTCTTTGTGATTGCTAGCTAATTTTTTACCAAATTGACCTCCCTGGTACATCGATTACCCTAGTTACCCCCGTTGAGCCTTCAACCTTTTATATGGCTACCACATTACAAACCTTTACCCTTTTGTGAAATAATTCTCTCTTTTGAACCCATCCTTCAATGAACGATGAAGAATGAGGCTAAAAGCCTAAGTTGGGGGTGTCGGCGTTAAGTGGAAATTGGTAAGTTTGCTCATTGTGTGTAGAAGCAAAAACCTCAAAGTTGTGTATATGAAGATACTCAAGCTCCAAAGGAAAAACAAAATAAATACATATGTATATATTTAAGAAGAAGAGAAATGGTGTGGAGTCTTGTGCAAAACTGAAGAAATACTTTGAGGTGGTTCTTGTCGGTAACTCGAGGTCAATAAGTGCTATGTGGTAAAGAAGCAAAGTGTAAGTGGAGTTCAAGGAGGGTATAGCCACTACATTCCCAACTATTCGTCCAACCTGTCCCGAAGCCTACACTACAACCTGTGAAAAGTCCTTTGTGATCTACAACCAATTATTCCTCAGATAGCGACGAGATAAAATAAGGGCAAGCATATGGACTGATACTTCTAGCATTTAGCCTTATTTCTGAGTGCAAGAGTGTTTGATTGAATTCCCTGTATATATTTGTTGAGTTGGGGATTTTCTTTGTTGTGAGCACACAAGAATTGCAAGATTTAGCAGAAGTTAGGTTCTTGAAGTAGGATACAAGTGCACACTTAGATGTGGGTAGCACTTTGTCATTTTTCTTGAGGCTCGAAGTTTGCAAGTTGATTGTTCAAATTGCTAAATGATCGTTGTCTTCCACAAAGGGTGAATAAAAGAAGTTACATGTTTGTTAGCTGACGACCGGCACCATCTACAGTCACTGCTGTTTTGTGATATGTCGGAAATAGATTAGTATATCATAGGATTACTTTGTTTTAATTTCTTGAGGACAATCATGAGTCTAAGTTGGGGGTGTTGATGTGCCGTAGAATTTCGGCACTTTTGATACTAATTACATAGACTTTTGCTCATATTTTAAAGCATTTTTAGTTATTTCTTATGTAATTTTGGTGTTTTGCAGTATACAATACTTGAAGAGCCAAGAACACGGAAAAGATGACAAAAAACCCATAGATGGGCAGAAATGTGGCAGGTTTGCGACCGCAAAAGAGATGTGCGGGCCGCAAACCAACCGCAGAATGAATCAGTTTTTCCAGTTTCGGAGAAAGGAATATGTGGTCTATTATTCGGTCGCATAACGCTTGTGAGGATCGCATAATGAACGCATAAGTTCAAGAAAGGATTCTGGTAGAGAAATTTTGTGGTGTAGTCTACGATAGCATAATCAACACGCGGACCGCATAACGGATCTGTGATGAACAAGTGGGCAACTAGACCTGCAACTATGCGGTTGATTTGCATTAATCGGGACAGCATAACGGATCCGCGACCCATTATGTGGTCGTTGATGTGATCTGCATGGGTATTTTTGTCAAAATTTGACCCCAACTTTTAGCCCATTATAAATGGATTAACTAGGGTTTTTGTGGGACATATTCTGAAAAAGAGCCTACATTGAGAGCACTGAATACACCATTGTTTTGGAAGCCTTTCAAGAGAGAATCTTGTATCTTTGTAAGTTTTATGACTTTATTTATTGCTTTGATCTTGGATTCTAGTATGAGTAGCTAGTTTTAAACACTCAGTTTGTGGACCCTAAATGGGTGTAATATTAATGGTTGTTTACCATTTAATATATATATAATGGCTGGTTGATATTTATTCATTTGTCATGCTTCATGTAATGTTGGTGGTTGCAAGCATTGACTAATGCCATTTCACTATATCTTTACTTGGAAAAGTGGGTTAGGGTTTGGTAGAATTGAATAGCAAAAACTCAAGGCTTTAAATCTTGTTTAATAGAATCGCTTAGGAATAAGTGGGTTCTATTTGGAATAAATTGGTTATTCTTAATTGCAACTCTTTTATATTTTGGAAAATCATAAAGAGAAAATATTATTTAACAATTGGGAAATATTGTGTAGTCATTTAGAAATTATTTGCATATCAAAGGACCTTCCATTAGAAATATATTATATTAACACCGATAGCATTACATTCCATTGATCGGGACACAAAGTTGGTTTCCTTAATCAAATTAATTACATTCTCACAACAAAATAGTTTTCTTTATTACACATAATTACGACACTCTCTTTTAAGCTAACGGAGTAGGATTACCACTTGAGTCAAGTTTCACACTATTCAAGTAATCTTTTCGCACCTATTCCC
The DNA here is from genome assembly GCA_005239505.1 of Nicotiana paniculata. NCBI lineage: Eukaryota > Viridiplantae > Streptophyta > Magnoliopsida > Solanales > Solanaceae > Nicotiana > Nicotiana paniculata. Next base: position 81,233 of record MDKI01265955.1, on the reverse strand, counting down.
TTTGGGATTCGGCCCCAACCTAGTTGGTTTATTATATTTGACATCAACCGCCTTACACCATTTATTTAGGTGTAATTTGAGCGTATCAACAACCCAAATTCCACCATAGATTACTCTATAAGATGATGACTTTTCAAAATTTAAAATCAGTAAAACATGATAGAATAAAGCATAATTTAACATAAATGGTAAAAAAGGTGATGCAAGCCAACACGGCGATAATTGTAATGTATGGCCCCATAAACTTTAACTAAAATTTGAGGTTTCATGGTGCCGAGGTAGGCTAACTGTAACGACCCGACCGGTTGTTTTGCGTTGTCGGACCCCGTTCCCCTAAATGAAACATCCCATAGAGGCTTATTATGATTTATTACTTGCGGGAACTGGTGGTCTGGCATTCGGAGGTGTTTAGAGTGCTATAGGAACAATTGGTTCCTTAAGGTTGGCCTTTAAGGCCAAGTTTGACTTCGGTCAACAATTTTGGTAAAAAACCTCAAAATCGAGTTTCATCGGTTCCGATAGCTTCGTGTGATGATTTTGGACCTGGCCGTATGTTCGGAATGGGTTTCTGATGACCTGGGGGCACTTCGGCGCCCAATATTGAAATAAGAAGCTCCTTAAGTTCCTATTTTTTGTTTGGGACGTGTTTTTGTGTTATCGAGGTCCGAACAAAATTTCGAGATCGGGAATAGTTCTGTTATGTTAATTATGACTTGCCTGCAAAATTTGGTGTCATTCCGAGTTGTATAGGTCGGTTCGGCGCGTTGTTAGCGAAGTCTAGAAAACTTAAAGTTCCTAAGTTTGGTTCTTGGGGTTTGGAGGTGTGATTTTGAGTTTCAGCGTTGTTTTGGATGTTCCAAAGGCTCGAGCGAGTCCGTATTATGATTTGGTACTTGTTGGTATATTTGGACGAGGGCTCGGGTGGGCCTAGGTTCCTCCCGGGCACATAACGAGGCTAAAAACCAGCTAAAATAGCTGTTGGTGCACCTGTTCTGGTGTGACCGCAGGTGCGGGACCGCTCATGCGGTCCCAATCATCGCAGGTGCGACCCTTGTGGTCTGGCCAATTCTCGCAAGTGCGAACAAATTTCCGCAGGAGCGGAGACGCAGGTGCGGTCTCCACTCCACAGGTGCGGGTCTAGGCTCCCCAGTCCATTTTCGCAGGTGCAGGCCTTTGCTCGTAGGTGCGAGACCGCATGTGCGGTCCTCGAACCGCAGGTGCAAAAACAGTGTCCAGGCAATGTGTTTTTATACACGGGTCTTAACACATTTTTCGCATCTTCTTCTTCTTCCTTGGGGTGATTTCCACCATTGTTGAGGGGCAAACGATCTGGTCATTTAAGGTAAGTAAAATCTACTCTAATATTAGCTTCATGCATGGATTATAAGATAAATTAACTACCTAAATTAGTGAAAAATCAAGAATTGGGTAGTGACTTAGGGCCTTCGATAATTTGAGAATTTACCCGTCAATTAGCTATGAAATCGAGTGAAAATCGTATATTAGTGATGCTTAGGCTATGGGTGAGTGTTTCCTTCGAGAATTATTGGAATCCGAGCATGCGGACACGGGGTCGGATTTTAGAATTTCTTCAAGAATGGTGAATTTACTAAATTAGTAGGAGAATTTCCATACTTTGAGCATAAATTAATGAATTTGTATAACTATTGGCTAGCTACGAGTCCTCGTGTGGAGAGTTCGGAGTTTCGGGCGCGTTCTTGGTCCGGGGAGTGAATTTGACACGAGGTGAGTCTCCATTCTAACCTTGTAAGAGGGAATTTTCCCCATAGGTGATTATAAATGGTGGTTTTGTCCTTATTTGCGGGGGCTGCAGACGCACGAAGTGACGAGAGTCTGTGCGCAACTACTATTATGCCTTGTTGGGTAGTTTAGGACTCACAAGCATGCTCTATGTGTTGTATCTGTGATCTTGTATATGGATTAAGTAGCCTAATGTCCTCGAATCTCGCATGTGAATGCCTAAGGGGTTATGCTTGAAGTTGAGGTCTCTAAAATTCTCACACTGTTAGTATGTTCCCTGCTAAATTATCTGGAAATCTCCTGCTAATCATGAATTTATGTGGGAACCCGAGTCGCATGGATGATTCGTGAACGGGTTGACCTAATATTATATTAACCCGAGTCGCAGGTATGATTCGCAAGCGGGGTGGTCTTGGTATTATATTAACCGTGTCGTATGTTCGATTCACGAGCAGGGCAGATAGATGCATCTATGGTTCGGGCCGGTCGACCCTCGGCAGTGCACATTTACTTTTCACGTCGTAATGACCGTACGCTCATAGCCTGTGATATGCTTTAGTAATTTGTGAGAAGCCGTGTAATTGCAACTGTTGATTTCATGAAAACAAAGAAGGTTAAATAGCTTGTATTTCATGGAAAAAGGATGGCGCGAGGGTACTAGTGATTGATATTTGATGCTCATTTCCTTATTACTGTTCAGTACTGCTACTAATGGTTAGCTTGTATTCATCCCATATTATCTGACCCTAGTAAGTATCACGTCGACCTCTCGTCACTACTTCTTCGAGGTTAGGCGGGATACTCACTGGGTACATATCTGTTTATGTACTCATACTACGCTTCTGTACTTAATTGTACAGGTTTTGAGGTTGGTGCATCTAGTTATCCGACCTGAGCTTGACATACATTCTGGACCTGACACCATGGTGAGTGGCCTCCCTTGGCGATTCTCAGATGTTCTATGAAGTTATATTTTGTTTATTTCTGGCTACATCCTTTTAGACAGCAGTACAGCTTTTATCATCTTTTTTATATTCGACTAGATCGCCTATTGACTTGTGACACTAGTTCCTGGCATGCACATAGTAGGCTCTTATTTTGGGACTGTATATATTGGATCCCGATCATTTCGGCTGTATTTATTTAAATTGTTAATGTTTCTGCTTTTACTTAAATGATCAAAGTTTAAAATTTTGGTAAGTGTGGGGTTGGTATGCCAAATAAGGATAACCTCACTAGTAAACAACTTTTGTCTTGCCTGACACTGGTGTTGGGCGCCATCACAACCTGTGTTGGATTTTGGGTCGTGACAACATGGTATCAGAGCACTAGGTTCACGTAGGTCTCACAAGTCACGAGCAAACCTAATAGAGTCTCGCGGATTGATACGGAGACGTCTGTATTTATCTTCGGGAGGTTATAGGGTGTTAGGAAACCTCTCTTTATTCATGATCTATCATGCAATTGATGGTATACTAAATCTCGTTCTTCTATTCTCTCACAGATGGTGAGGACGCATACATCTGGTAGAGGCCGGGGGAGGGCACTGGCCTGAGGTAGGGGACGGGGGTGTCCCAGAGCTATTCCAGTTGCACCACCAGCGGATCCTACTATAGAGGAGCAGGGGGAGATGTCCCCAGCGGGTCCTGCTCCAGTGGGCTTCATGACGGTGCCAGGCTTCCAGGAGGTCATGAGCTGTATGTTGAGATTTATGGATACTATGTCCCAGGCTGGTTTATTTCCAGTGGATCCTTCCACATCTCAGGAAGGAGGGGGAGCCCAGACCCCTACTTCCCAGGCTGCAGGCCAGACAGTCGCACTTCATCATACCCCGGGTACACTGCCCGTGGGTGGGGTTCAGCCTGTAGCAGCAGCACCTGAGCCCAGACCAGCTACGGACGGTGATCCGCAGAACTTATTGGACAGATGGACTCGATTTCATCCTGCGGTCTTCGGGGGTGAGCGAGGCGAGGATGCCCAGGATTTCATTGACAGGTGCAGGGACCGACTGCACAACATGAAGATACTGGAGTCCCATGGAGTGGACTTCGCTACTTTCCAGTTAGCGGGCAGGGCTCGCAGATGGTGGCAGTCCTATATTCTCAGCAGGCCAGTAGGTTCTCCTCCTGTCACTTGGGAGCAGTTCACTCATATGTTTCTAGACAGATATATTCCACCCTCTGAGAGGGAAGAGTTGCGGTATCAGTTTCAGCAGCTGGAGCAGGGGCAGTTGTCAGTGACAGACTATGAGGCCAGATTTTCAGAGTTGTCTCGCCATGCACTCATGATACTACCTACCGATGTTGAGAGAGTGCGGAGATTTGTAGTCGGGTTGCATCCAGGCCGTAGGACCAGCATGGCCCGGGAGGTGGAGATGGGGACTCCTTATCATCTACTAGTGGAGCTTGCTCGTAGGATAGAGGGTTATCGGTCGAGGGTCAGGAAGCAGGTACAGCCGGATAAGAGAGCCAGATATTCTAGGGATTTCAGAGGTGCCCCAGCTAGGGGAAGAGGTCACTTTGGTAGGGGTCAGCCTAGCAGGCCCCCATATTCAGCACCACCACCACCTCCTCGTGGTGCTCCAATGAGGCATTACTTCAGTTCTATGCCAGAGGGTTCTCACCGTCCCCCAGTTATCCAGGGTTCTACTTCAGGGTAGCAGGTCGTGCCTCCAGTGAGATGTTACGAGTGCGGGGATCTCGGCCATATCAGGAGGACTTGTCCTAGGTTTTGGGGCAAGGCGGTGCAGCAGGGTTACCATCCTACAAGTCCAGCACCAGCAGTTCGGCCACCTAAGGGTGGGAGACAGGTCGGCAGGGGTCGCCCTAGAGGTGGAGGCCATTAAGGGGGAGGTCAGCCAGCTCCTGTTCATTCTGGTGGGGCTCAGTCTTTCGGTGCTCCAGCTAGATTCTATGTTTTTCCGGCCAGATCAGATGCAGTGGCCTCAGACGCCGTGATCACAGGTATTATTACAGTATGTGGTATAGAGGCATCAGTGTTATTTGATCCAGGATACACTTATTCCTATGTTTCGGTCTTATTTTCTCATTTCCTGGATGTCCCTCAGAAGTCCTTGGGTTCTCCGTGTCCACTCCTGTGGGAGATTCTGTTGTAGTAGACCGTGTTTACCGGTCCTGTATGGTCACATTTTGCAGATTTGAGACTCGAGTGGATCTCTTATTGCTCGACATGGTTGATTTCGAGATTATTTTAGTCATGGATTGGCTATCTCCTTATCATGTTGTGCTAGATTTCCATGTCAAGGCAGTTACTTTAGCCATGCCAAAGTCGCCTAGGCTGGAGTGGAGAGGTTCCTCAGTTAGTGCAGCCAGCCGGGTTATTTCATTCTTGAAGGCTCGACATATGGTCAAGAAGGGTTGTCTGGCCTATTTTTCTTATGTGCGGGACACCACCGTCGAGTCTCCAACGATTGATTTCGTGCCAGTTGTTCGAGAGTTTGCTGATGTATTTCCTTCGGATCTTCCAGGCATGCATCCGGATCGTGATATTGATTTCTGCATTGATTTAGCTCCAGACACCCAGCCTATACCCATTCCTCTGTACCTTATGGCTCCAAAAGAGTTGAAGGAGTTGAAGGAGCAAATTGAGGAGTTGTTAGCTAAGGGGTTCATCAGACCGAGTGTATCGTCGTGGGGTGCTCCAGTTCTATTTGTGAAGAAAAAGGATGGTTTTATGCGGATGCGTATTGATTACTGCCAGTTGAACAAGGTTACCATTAAGAACAAGTATCCTTTGCTGTGAATCGATGATTTGTTTGACCAGTTGCAAGGTGCTCGTGTGTTTTCTAAGATTGATTTGCGATCATGGTATCATCAGTTGAGGATTCGGGCTTCGGATGTTCCGAAGACTGCTTTTCATACGAGATATGGCCATTATGAGTTCCTGGTGATGTCTTTTGGCTTAACTAATGCCCCAGCAGCATTCATGGACTTGATGAATAGGGTGTTCAGGCCGTATATTGGTTCCTTTGTCATTGTCTTCATTGCTGACATTTTGATTTACTCACGTAGCCTGGGGGAGCACGAGCAGCATTTGAGAGTTGTGCTCCAGACTTTGCGAGAACATAAGCTAAATGCTACGTTCTCCAAGTGTGAGTTTCGGTTGGATTCCATGGCATTATTGGGGCATGTGGTATCCGTCGAAGGTATTAAGGTTGATCCTCAGAAAATCGAGGCAGTTCAGAGTTGGTCGTGTCCCACTTCAGCTACAGAGATCAGGAGCTTTTCGGGCCTAGCAGGATATTATCACCGATTTGTGGAGGGTTTCTCTTCTATTGCAGATCCATTGACTAGATTGACTTAGAAGCATGCCCCGTTTCGATGGTCTGACGAGTGTGAGGCGAGCTTTCAGAAGCTCAAGACAGCATTGACCTCAGCGCCAGTTCTAGTATTGCATTTCGGTTCTGGGATGTACACAGTATATTGTGACGCTTCACGCGTTGGCTTGGGGTGTGTATTGATGTAGGAGAAGCGATTTATTGCTTATGATTCGAGCCAACTGAAGGTTCATGAGAAGAATTATCCTGTGCACGATTTAGAGTTGGCGGCGATTGTTCACGCCCTTAACATTTGGAGGAACTATTTCTATGGAGTGTCCTGTGAGGTTTATACAGACCACCGTAGCTTGCAGCACTTGTTCAAGAAGAAGGATCTTAATTTGAGGCAGCGCAGATGGCTTGAGTTGTTGAAGGATTATGATATCACCATTCTTTATCATCCGGGCAAGGCAAATGTGGTAGCAGATGGTTTGAGCAAGAAGGCTGGGAGTATGGGTAGCTTGGCTTATATTGCAGCAGAGGAGAGACCTCTAGCCTTGGACATTAATTCCTTGGCCAATCGCCTAATAAGGTTAAACCTTTCAGAGCCTCATTGAGTTTTAGCACATGTGTTTGCTCAGTCTTCGTTATTGGGAGAGATTAAGGCCCGACAGTTCTATGATCCGTGCTTAGCAGAGCTTCGGGAGACAGTGGTTCAGGGTACGGCCAAGGAGGTTATTATTGGCGAGGATGGTGTTCTGAGACTTCAGAGCCGCTTATGTGTTCCTAATGTGGATGGCCTGAGGGAGAGGATTCTAGAGGCGGCACACAGTTCTCGGTATTCTGTTCATCCTGGTGCTATGAAGATGTATCGTGATTTGAAGCAGCATTACTGGTGGAGGTGAATGAAGAAGAACATTGTGGAGTATATTACTAGGTGTATTAATTTCCAGTAGCTTAAGTATGAGCACCAGAGGCCTGGAGTCCTACTTCAGCAGATACCCATTCCTTAGTGGAAATGGGAGCGCATCACTATGGATTTCGTGGTTGGGTTGCCTCGGACTTTGCGGAAGGTTGACGCGGTTTGGGTCATTGTGGAGAGATTGAGAAAATTGGTGCAGTTTATTCCAGTATCTACTACATATACTTCTGAGAGGTTGGCCCAGATCTACATTTGGGAGATAGTCCGGTTGCATGGTGTGTAGGTATCCATTATATCATATCGAGGTCCTCAGTTTACCTCGCACTTCTGGAGAGCATTACATAGTGAGATGGGCACCCAGATAGACCACAGCATAGCATTTCACCCTCAGACTGATGTCAGTCAGAGCGTACAGTTCAGATATTGGAGGACATGCTCTGGGCATGTGTGATTGACTTCGGAGGTCAGTGGGACCAGTTCTTGCCTTTGGCCAAGTTTGCTTACAATAATAGTTATCAGTCCAGCATTGAGATGGCACCATTTGAGGCTTTGTGTGGTCGGCGATGTTGTTCTCCTATCGGGTGGTTTGAGCCTAGCGAGGCTAAGTTATATGGCATCGACCTAGTGAGGGATGCCTTGGAGAAAGTGAAGTTGATTCAGGAGAGGCACCGTACAGCACAGTTCAGACAGAAGAGTTACACACATCAGAGGGCGTGTGATGTATCATTTATGGAGGGAGATAGGGTCCTGTTGAAAGTCTCACCTATGAAGGGTATTATGAGGTTTGGGCAGAAGGGCAAGCTGAGCCCGAGGTTTATAGGTCCATTCGAGGTGTTGAGGCGAGTTGGGGAGGTTTCTTATAAGCTGGCCTTACCTCCCAGTTTATCAGGAGTTCATCCAGTTTTTCATGTATCCATGCTCCGGAGGTACCACGTCGAATTCTCTCACGTGGTTGATTTCAGCACTATTTAGTTGAATGAGAGGTTGGGCTACGAGGAGGAGCCAATAGCTATTATTGATAGGCAGGACCGCCAGTTGAGGTCCAAAAGAGTTTCTACCGTAAAGGTCCAGTGGAAGGGCCAACCAGTTGAGGAGGCGACCTGGGAGTCCTAGGAGGACATACGGAGCAGATATCCACACTTATTCAGCACTTCAGGTATGATTTTTGACCCATTACGGGATGAAAATTTGTTTAAGAGGTGGAGAATGTAACGACCCGACCGGTCGTTTTGCGTTATCGGACCTCGTTCCCCTAAATGAAACTTCCCATAGCGGCTTATTAGGATTTATTACCTGCGGGGACTGGTGGTCAGGGATTCAGAGGTGTTTAGAGTGCTATAGAAACAATTGGTTCCTTAATGTTGGCCTTTAAGGCCAAGTTTGACTTCGGTCAACAATTTGGGTAAACTACCTCGGAATCGAGTTTTTTCGGTTCCCCTAGCTTCGTGTGATGATTTTGGACCTGGGTGTATGTTCGGAATGGGTTTCTGATGACCCGGGGGCATTTCGGCAACCAATATTAAAATAAGAAGCTCCTTAAGTTCCTATTTTTGGTTTGGGACGTGTTTTGTGTTATCGAGGTCCGAACGGAATTCGAGATCGGAAATAGTTTTGTTATGTTAATTATGACTTTCCTGCAAATTTGGTGTCATTCCGAGTTATATAGGTCGGTTCAGCGCGTTGTTAGCGAAGTCTAGAAAACTTAAAGTTCCTAAGTTTGTTTCTTGGGGTTTGTAGGTGTGATTTTGAGTTTTAGCAATGTTTTTGGTGTTCCGAAGGCTCGAGGGAGTCAGTATTATAATTTGGGACTTGTTGGTATATTTGGACGAGGGCTCGAGTGGGCCCAGATGCCTCCTGGGCACCTAACGGGACTAAAAACTAGCTAAAATAGTTGCTGGTGCACCTGTTCTGGTGTGACCGCAGTTGCGGTTGCTCAGTCGCAGGTGCGGGACCGCTCTTGCGGTCCCAAGCATCGGAGGTGCGACCCTAGTGGTCTGGCCGATTCTCGCAAGTGCGGACAAATTTCCGTAGGTGCGGTCTCCACTCCGCAGGTGCGGGCCCTGGCTCCCCAGTTCATTTCCGCAGGTGCGGGCCTTTGCTCGCAGGTGCGGTGCTCAAGCCGCAGGTGCAAAAACACTGTCCAGACAGTGTGTTTTTATACACGGTTCTTAACACATTTTTCTCATCTTCTTCTTCTTCCTTGGGGCGATTTCCCCCATTGTTGAGGGGAAAACGACCTGGTCATTTAAGGTAAGTAAAATATACTCTAATATTAGCTTCATGCATGGATTATAAGCTAAATTAACTACCTAAATTAGTGAAAAATCAAGAATTGGGTAGTGACCTAAGGCCTTCGATAATTTGAGAATTTACCTGTCAACTAGCTATGAAATCGAGTGAAATCGTATATTAGTGATCCTTAGGCTATGGGTGATTATTTCCTTCGAGAATTATTGGAATCCGAGCATGCGGGCCTCGGGTCCGATTTTAAAATTTCTTCAAGAATGGTGAATTTACTAAATGAGTAGGATAATTTCCATACTTTGAGCATAAATTGATGAATTTGTATAACTTTTGGCTAGCTTCGAGTCCTCGGGTGTAGAGTTCGGAGTTTCGGGCGCATTCTTGGTCCGAGGAGTGAATTCGCAACGAGGTAAGTCTCCTTTATAACCTTGTAAGAGGGAATTGTCCCCATAGGTGATTATAAATGGTGGTTTTGTCCTTATTTGCGGGGGCTGCGTATGCACGAAGTGACGAGAGTCCGTGCGCAGCTACTATTATGCCTTGTCGGGTAGTTTAGGACTCACAAGCATTCTCTATGTGTTTTATCTGTGATCTTGTATATGGATTAAGTAGCCTAATTTCCTCGAATCTCGCATGTGAAGGCCTAAGGGGTTATGCTTGAAGTTGATATCTCTAAAATTCTCACACTATTAGTATGTTCCCTGCTAAATTATCTGGAAATCTCCTGCTAATCATGAATTTATGTGGGAACCCGAGTCGCATGGATGATTCGCGAGCGGGGTAGCCCTAATATTATATTAACCCGAGTCGCAGGTGTGATTCGCGAGCGGGGGTGTTCTTGGTCTTATATTAACCGTATCGCATGTTTGATTCGCGAGCGGGGCAGATAGATACATCTATGGTTCGGGTCATTCGACCCTCGGCAATGCACATTTACTTTTCACGTCGTAATGACCTTAGCTCATAGCCTGTGATATGCTTTAGTAATTTGTGAGAAGACCTGTAATTGCAAATGTTGATTTCATGAAAAGAAAGAAGGTTAAATAGCTTGTATGCCATGGAAAAAGGATGGTCGAGGGTACTAGTGATTGTTATTTGATGCTCATTTCCTTATTACTCTTCAGTACTGCTACTACTGGTTAGCCTGTATTCATTCCACATTGTCTAACCCTAGTAAGTATCACGTCGACCTCTCGTCACTACTTTTTCGAGGTTAGGCAGGATACTCACTGGGTACATATCTGTTTATGTACTCATACTACGCTTCTGTACTTAATTGTACAGGTTTTGAGGCTGGTGCATCTGGTTATCCGTCTGGAGCTTGACATACATTCTGGACCTGACTCCACGGTGAGCTGCCTCCCTTGGCGATTCTCACCTGTGCTATGGAGTTATCTTTTGTTTATTTCTGTCTACATCCTTTCAGACAGCAGTACAGCTTGTATCATCTTTTGTATATTCTACTAGATCGCCTATTGACTTGTAACACTAGTTCCTGGCATGCACATAGTAGGCTCTTATTTTGGGACGGTATATATTGGATCCCGATCATTTCAGTTGTATTTATTTAAATTGGTTAATATTTCCGCTTTTATTTAAATGATCAAAGTTTAAAATTTTTGTAAATGTGGGGTTGGTATATCAAATAAGGATAACCTCACTAGTAAACAATTGTTGGCTTGCCTGACACCGGTGTTGGGCGCCATCACGACCTGTGTTGGATTTTGGGTCCTGACACTAATGCGTTGGGGAATTTGAGAAAATTGTTGCAGAGCATGGCGTTTCTGTGGTCCATTATGCAACCGTATAACTACTCTGCGAACCGTAGATCCGCCGCGGAGTAGAACAGAAAAATAGGCCAATTTTGGAGGTCGTATTGCATAAACTATGCGATGCAAAATTGTTTCATCGGGTGCACATCTGTCGCAGAACGAGCATGAATATTCTCGGAGGGAGATTCTGTGGCGTATTATGTGATCGCACAACTGATCTGCGGACCGCAAATCTTTCACAAACAGGACCAGGCCAGCCGAGTTTTGTAGGACCATTTTGCAGTCCACTTTGCGGGTCACACACCTGATCTGCGGTGCACTCTGCGACCGCATAGTTATGTTCGGAAGGTCCATTTTCTGATTTTATAACCCGATCCCATTTTTATAAAACAACCTTGAGGTTATTTTAGAAGGTTCAGACCGTTTTTCTAGGGAGAGGAAAGTGCTCCAGATCAAAAGAAGGAATCCCAAAGCTATTTGCTCATCTATCCTTGCTCAAGTCTTGGAAAATTCACAAGGAAACCATGCTAGTTGTCTTCTAAAGAGGTAAGGTTCTATCCCTAACTTTCCATTTTGAATTTTGGGTAGAAGATGGGTAATGCGGAGTGTGATTCTTGGGTATGAGAGTGTTATTTATGCATGCATGTACCATCAAGGTTTGTGGGAAGGTTGTTGAGATAAAATGGTTATACATTGCGTTGTGGGATGAAGGACTCCACCATAGGAGAACCTTGGAACCATAATGCACACCTAGTTCTAGATAAAATGCTTAAACGAGACGAACCCCCGAATATCTTCCTAATTATGGTTCAATTTTATTATGTCTCTAAATAGAATGAAGTTGCTAAGATTTCTGGATCATTGTAGGAATTTTAGGAAATCTCAAAGCAAGGAATTATCTGAATCTTATACATTTCCTAAGGTCTGGTAGTACAAATCATGAGTTTCTAAGATTAGAATTTACAAAGCTAGTATGGGATAAATACATCATCTATTCGAAAAGCACATAAATAGATTTATATATTCTAAGGCTACCATGAACAAGAGGCAGCTATAACTAGAATGCAGGTACGTCTTCAATTCCAGCTCCCCTCGATCGCAGCAACATCAACATTCAACATTTGTACGCAAGGTGCCGAAGTGTTGTATGAGTACAATCGACCCTATGTACTCAATAAATAACAATCTAACCTTATGTTGAAAGTAGTGACGAGCTAGAACAAAGGTTGAGTCTGACACCAATGGCCAATAACAGTTCATAACAACGTAAAGCAAGTAATAAAAGAAGTAACTCACAAATAAAAGCTCAACTTATTCATAGTTCACGAAAATAAAACCCAAGTCTTTTACCGAAATTGCTAAAAACATATGAGAAAGTTTGAAAACTGTAATTTTTTCCCATAGATTTCCACGATAAATGCTTCATTTTCAAATGGCATGAGGAAAATACATCTTTATGCCTATATGTCAATATGTGTGAGAAGTCATGAATGACGTGATACCGTACATCATGAGGAAAAATGCATCTTTATGCCAGTATGTCAAGTGTGCATGTTTAATGCGATGCAACTCAGTGATAAAACAACATGCATACTCTCCAGAGTATCAATTCACTCAGTCCTCTCATTCACTCACTCCTCCCAGTCACTAAGTCCTCACGACAATTCAGTCACTCAGTCCTCCAAATCACTCAGCACTCGTACTCGGTAGGTACTTCCGCTCACTGGGAGTGTGTACAGACTCCGAGGGGCTCCTTCAGCCCAAGCGCTGTAACAATCCAATCATGGCATAAATCAATAAAATGTGTTGCAGCATGCAGCCCGCTCCTATCAAAAATCAATAAAACATGTTGCAGCGTGCATCCCGATCCCATAGACATCCTCACCATCAGGCCCTCGGTCTCACTCAGTTATCAATCTATCCAGTCCCTCGGGCTCTCAATGTCATGAAAAATCAACCCAAAAGTAATGATGTGATGTATCAATAAATGGCAAAAGAGACTAAGATATTATATGCATATGATTGCGTATGACGGAGTATGTAAATGCAATGAAAGTAGATAACTCAACAGCAGAAATGACCTCAGTGGGTCCAAATAGGATAAACATGTAGCCTAGACATGGTTTCTAACATGGGTCCCAACTCAATAGCTCTAATACATAGAGATTTCATAATTACAGGTAAGATCGGGTAACTACAGAGTACCACAGGGATATGGCGTCACAATTCACGCGGTGCATGCCCACACGCCCGTCACCTAGAATGTGCGTCGCCTCAACACCCAAACACATAACACGTAATTCGGGGTTTCATACCATTAGCACCAAGTTTAAAAGTGTTATATACCTCGAACAAGCCAAATCCAATACCGAGCAAGCCCAACGATGCCCCAAAGATGCCATCACGCGCGTACCAACCTCTGAATGACTCGAAACTAGCCAAAAGCAACTAAAATACATAAAATAATGTCAAAGGAAACAAATATCGAAAAGGGTTGAATCTTTAATCAAAACTCAAAAATCATCCCAAAAGTCCAACTCGGGCCCACTCCTCAGAACCCAATAAAACTCACATAATCCGATAACCCATTCAATTACAAGTTCAACAATACTAGTTTCACTCAAATTCGACTCCAAATCGATGTTCAAATCTTGAAAATTCACATTATGAACTTTAGGCTAAACCCACCAATTTTCTCTTTTGGAACCCTCAATGAAAAACCAAAAACGAATAGATTCATGATATAAAATAAAAAAATGAGCAGTCAACACTTACCCCAGTCAGCATGGTGAAAATTGCTTCAAGAATCGCCTCCATCCGAGCTTCATAGCTCCAAAAATGCAAAAATGGTGGAAACCCCCGAAATAAAGTACTTTATACTCCTACCCAGGCATCCTCTTACGTCAACGCGGTAGAAGCCTTGCGTTCACGAAGAACGAACCTACATTGCCTCACTTTACACTACGCTTTCGCAGCCAAACCCTCACGAACGTGATAAAGAACACTGCCAGCCCCCCCCCCCCAAAACTATGCGAATGCATAGCCATGGACGCAGACGCGAAGAACACAATTTCAACCCATCGAGAACGCGACCAAGGAAACGCGAAAGCAAAGAACAAGCCGCTTCACTAACGAAAATACCCATCGCGAACACGTTCCTTCATCCGCGATCGCAAAGCACAACTGAAACACCAGAAAACCAACAATCTCATGCAACTCTGAAATGGTCCGAAGCAAATATGAGACAGGCCGGATTCCCTCGAGACCCCATCTGAACATGCCAACATGTCCCATAACACAACGGGGACCTACTCAAGGCCTCAAATCACACATAAGAACAACGAATAACAAATCGCACCCCAAATAAAACTTGATGAACATTGAACTTATCAACTTCAATAACTCGTTCCGACACATAACAAACGAACCGGGATTGAACCCAAATTTTTCTCATAATTGCCAAAATGACATAACGAATTTATTCCAATTCCCGGAACCACAATCTGAATCCGATATCCTCAAAGTCAACTCTCGGTCAAACTTATGAACTTTCCAAACCTTCAAATTTCTAACTTTCGCCAATTTGTGTTGAAACCGTATAGAAACATCCAAATGCAAATTCGGGCATATGACAAAGTCCAAAATCACCAACCGAACCTAACGGAACCATCAAATCAATGTTTTGAGCTCAAATTCACAAAAGTCAAACTTGGTCAACTCTTCCAACTTAAAGCTTCCTAGTTGAGAATCGTTCTTCCAAATCAATTTTGAATAAACTGAAAACCAAAACCAGCAATTCACACAAGTCATAATACATTATACAAAGCTAATCATGCCCTCAAACTACCGAGCAAACTGCAAATGCTCAAAACGACCGGTTGGGTTGTTACATTCTCCCCCACTTAAACATATGTTCACCCTCGAGCGTGCCAAGAGTTGTTCTTAAGCCATCAAATCACCGTGTAACCTTACCGTGTACATACTGGGGGGTGATCCCATGTCACCCTAATCTATATAAGCCTGAATACACAACATAACTGAAAATCCTTAGTTTAACCTTAGCCCGTAAACCATAGAATCCAACTTCCAATATCTGAAATTTCTTATAAGACCCGCATCTCCCATCTACATACTATGTAAGTCTGAACAAGTTGTATCAAGCCATAACCATAACCTAAGATGTAATCACATGATATACCGCATAACTCAAATACTCATAGCAAAATGTCCAATCACAGTAGCTGCCCAACACAACCCAATTGCGTTAACAAACCTCATATCAAACAAAAACTCTTTCTAAGCCCTTCGTATACTGCCGATGATGAAAGAAACATGTGGGAACTCATAACTAGATCAACAAATCATGGAGCTCCCTATACTTCAACAAGAAATGTAGCCAATTTTTAAGCCGACTTCTAATATTATCCTTCCAAATATACCGCAATAAAATCCGATAGAACCCATCCTAGATCCGACGACTTCATTTTATCACATACCAACTACTCTACTAGCATGCCACTCCAATACTACCCAGAGCCATAAACCTTGCAATTCATGCACCCTTCTCAAGCAATACCAAGTAGTAATAGTATTCATCTAGACATCTGAAATTGTCCATGTTGTCTAAGAATTCATGACCTTCCCTTAAAAACTGAACTATGACCTTGCATATGCAAATCTAAATCCTACACAACACACCGCATCTATCACCCTATCATATGAAAAGGTACGAGAATCTCATAATCAACTCTGATCACAAGCAAACTACATACTCAGTCAGACAGTAACCTTCCATTTGATCTCATACAAGAGAAAACCCCAATACGCAACATGTTGATCATGCCAGTGGGAAATATCCACCTCGAACTGTGATAGAAATCATTGAGAACTCTACAAAACCCATTTCCACATAACCAGGCCATCAGAACTGGATCTCTCTAACTCAACCAAGTTATGCAAGTTGCCAAAACTCAAGAGCATTACCACGAAACACCTGTAGAAACTCACTACATCATAGGTACCTAAAGAACCGATCATATCCATTATATTGTTGATCCAATTGCCGCGCCCCTTTTTCTCGCGAAATCGGGTTTCAACACGTGACAACTCTTTTAAGGAGGTATTAAAAGAGGGGAGTCGTCACTTAACAGTTTTAAGATGCGTTAGGGCACCTATTTGCATATGATTCGGGTTTGACTAGTTTACATCATCAAAGATCGGGTAAGGGCTCGAAATTACCTCAAAGAGAAGGTGTTAGGAACTCTTCGAGGTCCACAACTGTGGGTCCCGATCGAACTTGAATTATATGAATAAGTCAGATAAACGAAGATAGAGAGGAACAAGAAGTTTGGGAAGTTTTATTATCAAAAGACTTTGAAAAATACAAACACGTGATTCAAACATAAGGTGGGGGGTCCTAAGTTTTTTAGCCTTAAGGATCACCCCGTGCAACATAAATATTACTTTGTAACTCCCTCAAGATAGGGTGTTACTCGTATTATTCAGCGGGCACAGACTATCATCTCCTGCTACCCGATTATTGTCTTTATGTTATTACTAAAGTGCACTAGTTGATTCTAAATCATGCTTATACGTGCACTACCCATCCCATGCCTATGGTCCAGGAGGCATTTGGACCTCTATTTTTGGGTGGTTCTAGACTTGACTTACGCTGCTCAAAATGTTAAAACTAGGCGACAATTCAAAACAAATAGGACTGCAATTAAAGGCTCACATTAGCCTCCGCAGTTAGGCAAATAAATGCACGCAAACAGATTTGGATATTAGGTAGTTTTCAGAATTGAAGGGATTGTTGTTGTTGAACTCTATATACATGGTTCCTAGATGATCTGATACAGATACGCAAACCATTTTTTAGACCCAGGATTTCTAAATTACCAATTGGTAATTGCCAGACGCTGCTAAGCCGTTTATTACAAATTATCAGTTGACAAATCTATAGGCATGATCTCTGAGTGATTTATACGATAAGGAACATTAGAACTCATTATAAGTGCTCAAAATTATTACACTTCCTAATAATCGCATGGATGAACAATAAAACAACATTTGAAAAGCGAGTAGTGATATCCTATAGGCATGATTTCTAAAGCTTGGCAATTGGAACTGATTTTATACATTTAGCTCCTATAGGCTTGCTTTCTAGATGGACAATGAGATTGAAATATAGAATTAATTAAAATCCTATAGGCATGATATCTATTGAGCAGATTAAGGAGTAGTCATTAGCAATTATTTCCTATAGGCACACTATCTAGCAACACATAGCAGTAGATGCAAGAACAGATAGAATACTTATTCATTGAAAACATACTAATTATGTGAGTGTGTGATTCTCTAATGAAATGATTTCTAATAGTGCACAAAGAGATTCACATATAACAAGTCGGAAAGAAAATAGATCACACAATTCCTATGAACATGTTTTCTACCCTTTTCATGCAAGTATTAGGAGGTATCCATTTCCCAATTTCACTATCACCCCAATTGTTATTACAGAATTATTACAGGCCCAATAGAATAAATTACAGAGTAGTACAAGTGACAAAGATACCCATCACTGCCAGGCCTTCAACTAAGCTTTTTTCCACCACTTAGCTCACACAAATCTCAACATAGCCCAGAAACCATAGGAGAACTCTAACAAAATCCAATAGCTATGGGTTGATCATAGGATCCAGAAAACAATCACTTACACAACTCAATTTGCACATTCAATAGGTAGAAAGAGGGACAAAATTCAGTAATAAGGAAAATGACCAAAGAACCTCAGGCCCTAGTGTGTCAGAGTTTACAAGGGTCTCAGAATGAACCCATAGCAGTGCTCAGACTAGGGAGGTTAATAGAGAAAGCTTTAGTGGCCTTGGCTTTCAACCGACCAAGAATTATAGGTTCAGAATAGGGTAAATAACCAATGAGAATGAAGATAGTAGTCAAATAGCAGAGTTTGAAGAAGTTCATTTGCATTTTTAGAAACAGGCATTGCAAAAGTGATCACACAATGAACATATCAACATAGAGGGCACACAAATTCAAGAGACAGGTTAATGTTGCAAGTCCACACTTAGAACATTGGGGCAGGGTACATCTGTAAAAAGTAGGGGGATTATGGCTTCAGGGATTACAAAGTTAATGAGCAAAGGTGCATTAGGCCAGTAAGACAAACAATAGAGCATTAACTTAACATGTTCAAACCTAAGGGTCAAATTATGCTAAAAACCAGGGTTGAACAGTGCAACTCACACCAATAAGGAAAACATAATCAAACGTTATTAGGGAAACACAAGTTAAGAAACCATTCTAAAGGTTCCAACCAATTGCTAGGGAGTATAGAATTGGGCAGGGTAAGGACATACTAAGTGATAAAATGATCATAGGAGCAAATCATAGCTAGAATGAGGGTATTAGCATAGATGATGACATGATATCTACAAGGCAGGATTCAAAATGATGCCATATAGCCAATGTAACACCCAAAGTATCAATGCATCAGGCTAAACAAACTTCAAACAGTCTAAATTGCTTAAGTTAAACACAAATACTTTTAGAACTGACAATTTAGGCATGAGAAAAGGCTAGAGAAGTTCATATCATAAGTAGAGTTATACATAGGCATAGCCTAGAAAATACATTAGGTTATGCAATTTCAGATGCATGAATACACTAATTAGGAACATAGGAGAATGAACATTGCAAAGGTTAAGAACTCACCAGTTACTGATTGACAACTAGACAAAAAAGAAAAGAAAATAGTCACTTTGAACGTCAACAAAGTAGTATAACCCAGAACCTTAGATGTGTCAAGTTTCCAAGGGCTTCAAGGAACCCAGGGCAATGCTCACACCCAAGGAAGGTCGAAAAAATAGGAATTCCGGTGGCCTTGGCTTTCAGCCGGCCAAAAGCCAAAGTAGAACAAGAGAATAAACAAAAAACAGAGTGAATATCCTTAGTTTCTTAATGGAGATTTCTTGATTAAAAGTCTGTCCAAAAGGGAATGGGGAATAGGCTTATATAGCAGTCAAAAATTGAGCAAATCTATAAGGAAATAGAGTACTTTAAGCAACAAACAAGGAAAAGAAACATGCAAATCGATTTGAAATCAATTTAAGAGAGAAAATATGTAAACCCTAGTTTTTTTGGGAAAGTGTAAATCAGCAAAATCAGAACAAAATCGAACTCACACAGTAGAGTATTAAATGTATATAGATGAAATAGTGCTCAGAATCAAAGATTTGAACCGCTTTGCTTTGATTTCTGAAGATATTGCTTGCCATGTTTAGGAAAGCACCTAGGTAACACCACAAATGAACAACCATAACCAAAAGGGGTCAAATATGGCAAGAGCATGGTAATCGAATCCCATTATCAGTGGGATTAGGAGAGGGATTTAGGGAGGAAGCTAGGGATTAGTGAAAAAGAGAGGAATGACATCGAGAATAGGGGCGGAGGTCTTTAGGAAATGGGTAGGGTTTATGGGTTAGGTTAACTAAAAAGGGAGAAGTGAACGATGTCCGTTGATCTTGAGAGATCAACGGCTGAGATAAAAAATTGGGCGGGCGAGTCGTTTAGAAGGGGGTCGCGACCGGGTATTAGACATGGGTCGTTTGGCTTTGGGCAGGGGTGATTGGCTACGTATTTTGGTCATTTCTTTTGGTCCGAAATTGGTTTTAAAATTGGGTTGTGGTTTAAATACCCAAAATTTATTAGAAATAATTTATAAAAGTAATTAATAAATAAAATAAAAAAAACTTATTTTTGCACTAAAATGATTGAAAATAATAACTTAACATTATAAAAATATAAAAACTTATTTTGGCACAAATAATGTAATTATACATAAATACAGGCTATTATTGCAAAATATGCAATTAGCCTAAAAATGCAAATGCAATTATAGAAAAAATGAAGTAAAATATTATAAAACATATATGTTGGTGAAAATAATAAGTTTTGATGATTAATCCATCATAAAATAATTTAAAGGATAATTATTAGATATTTATATAATAAAAATGTAGAAAGAAATTAATTTATAGCTTTTAAAAAATTATGGAAAATTATAGAAAAATGCTTGTATGGGTTTGTAAACAAAATGATGATGCAAATATGCTATTTTGAAAGTATATATGCATTTTAAAGATATGAGGGAAAAATTGGGTATCAACAGCTTCCCCTCTTTACCCAGAATCATGAAAGAGTTGTCGGGTAAAGAAATGATGACCGATTTCGATCGGATGGGGTGATTTTAAAAATGGGGGCTGAACTCTACTTTTTGAGTTGCCTACATATCCCTGGTGTTACGGGAATCAGGCCATGTGTAGTTTTGGATCCAAAGGTGAACTAAACCGATAAAGTTGTTATAGGAATTGTCGTATGTTTCGGAAAGGGTTATTTTGGGTAGGACAGTATCAGATGAGTTTGCAAAATCGTGAATGTGAGTCTGAAACGTTATGGATGTATCTCAAAACGAGTATATGGACAGTTATCAAGTAAAAGTTGGTAATTGATGGTGGTTGACTGTGTTTGAAATAATTGTAGGATATGAGCATAGATCGGAAACAGGAGCGAAGATTGCTCCCGTTAAGAGAACGGTTACCTCCTAGATTACCTGCAAAATTTAAAGACAATACATGCAAGTATATATGGGATTATTGCGATAATTTAAACATGATGCAAACTCCCTTTGGACCATGAAAGTTGTCTTTGGATGATGAGGATAATGTCCTTAGACCATGATGTCCTAGGCCATGAATTGCGTGATAAAGGATTCGCAGGCCATGAAATGATGTTCTCGGTCCATGAGAATGGTGCCTCAGAACCATGACGCCTTTGAATAATGATGTGAAATATTGAGAGATCCTCAGGCCATGGCATGGTGTCTTCTGTCTATGTGGATGATGCCTTCATACTATGACGTGTTTGGTCAAAATGGCGATGTTTCAGCCTATGAGATGCAAAGACATGATGTTTGGTCATATTCAAAGTGAACCCAGACAAATCTTATTCTTGTGTAAGATTGGGGCAGAGCTTAGCCCCGGGAAAGTAGAAAATAGTGCTAGATTTCTAGCATAACGGAGGTAGCATTTGGTATTATACAAGGATAAGGTGATTCTTAGCCTTATGCAATTAGGGAGGCAGTGCTTAGCCTCATGCAAGGAAAGGAGACACTGCTTAGTCTCATGAAATTAGGGAGGCAGTGCTTAGCCTCATGCAAGGAAAAGGAGACAGTGCTTAGTCTCATGCAATTAGGAGACAGTGCTTAGTCTCATGCGAGGAAAGGTAGAGCTTAGCTTTATGCAATTAGGGAGGTAGTGCTTAGCCTCATGCAAGAAAAGGAGACAGTGCTTAGTCTCATGTGAGGAAAGGCAGAGCTTAGCCTTATGCAATTAGGGAGGCAATGCTTAGCCTCATGCAAGAAAATGAGACAGTGCTTAATCTCATACAATTAGGTACAGTTCTTAGTCTCATGCTAGGAAAGGGAGGCAGTGCTTAGCCTCATGCAAGATAAGGCAGAGCTTATCTTTATGCAATTAGGGAGGCAATGCTTAGCCTCATATAAGAAAAGGCAGAGCTTAGCCTTATGCAATTAGGGAGGCAATGCTTAGCCTCATGCAAGAAAAGGGATACAGTGCTTAGTCTCATGCAAAGGAAGGCAATTCTTAGACTTATGCAAATAGGGAGGCAATGTTTAGCCTCATTCAAGGAAAAGGGAGACAGTGCTTAGTCTCATGCAAAGGAAGGCGGTGAGTGATAAAAGAGTATTTCTTAGCTAGATATGTTTTTGCATTTGGCAACTTTGTCGTTATGAAGATAGTGATTTTGATGTGTGTACGTGTTTGTGAATATCTTGATTATGTTCATTATGCTTGCATCAAAAGAAAAATTGTGAGTTTTGCGGGGAAGGTTAGTTCGTGCTTCCACCTTCTTGCTTTTGCTCTTGTTTCGAGATCCTGTTCGAGTTGTCCTGATAGCATCTGGCTGTTTGTAAGATAAGGTTTTCAAGAAAATATGTGTGCATTTGATGAATGTAGTTAATTAAAAATATAGTAGTATGCATTATCAAGTAAGTTAGATGAACAAATGACTGTGACAGTTTTAGAGACATTACGACTTTATTTGCATTAGAATTTTAAGGGTCCTCCTCAAATTCTTCCCAGTTCAATGAGCGATTCTTTGACAGTTCTGCATATGACGAAGTTGGCTGGACTTGCTCCGAAATTTTGAGGATCCTCCTCAAAATTCTACCCCAGTTTCTGACCATGGTGGAAAATGAAGATTTTATTGAGTTGTGATTGAACCCACAGGACTGCCTACGTATCCCCTCTTAAACAGGAATCAAGTCAGGCATAGTTCTGTTACATCAGAAGAAATGCAAATAATCTAAACATAGTATCTCTTGACAGCGTCTGAGTTGATGGGGTTTGGAAAAATTTCTCCGTCCATTTCTGCAAGTATGAGTGCTCCTCCTGTTAGTACTCTATGAACCATGTAGGACCTTTGCCAATTGGGTGAAAACTTCCCTTTGGCTTCATCTTGATGCGGGAAGATACGCTTCAGCACCAGTTACCCTGGTGTGAACTTCTAGGTCTGACCCTTTTTATTGAAAGCTCTAGACAATATGTTCTTGTAAAGTTGACCATGGCATACCACATTCATTTTTTTACCGTCAATAAGAGCTAATTGTTCATAGCGACTTCGTATCCATTCTACGTCACTGCGTTCAGCCTCATGTATAATTCTTAAAGAAGGAATTTCTACTTCGGCTAGAATGACAGCTTCAGTACCGTAGACTAGCAATTGAGGGGTCGTTCCGGTTGATGTGCGGATTGTGGTACGATACCCCAATAAGGAAAATGGTAATTTTTTGTGGAATTTCTTGTGGTTGTCTACCATCTTTCTCAATATTTTTTTGATGTTCTTTTTTCGGCCTCCACGTCTCCATTCATTTGAGGCGTATATTCTGTGGAAATCTTATTCTTGATCTTGAAGGTTTCACACATAGCTTTCATTAAGTCACTATTGAGGTTGGCGGCGTTGTCAGTGATGATGGATTCTGGCACCTCGAATCGGCAAACAATACGATCCTTGACAAAATTTGTGCTGAATTTCTTGGTTACACCTTTGTAAGATGCAGCCTCAACCCATCTTGTAAAGTAGTCTATAGCCACTAAAATGAACATGTGCCCATTGAAGCGGCGAGTTCGATCGGACCGATGACATCCATTCACCAAGCGGCGAAAGGCCAAGGTGCACTTGTTGCATTGAGTTCATTTGGTGGCACCCATATCATATATTCATGTATTTGGCATTGATGACACTTTTGAACATGCCTGATGCAGTCTTTTTCCATAGTCATCCAAAATTATCCTGCTCTTCATATCTTCTTGGCTAAAATGAAATCGTTCATGTGTGGTCCGCAAGTTCTGGCATGTATCTCTTCGAGCAGTTTGGAAGCTTCATCGGCGTCAACACATCGTAATAATCCTAGGTCCGGAGTCCTTCTATACATAATTCCTCCACTTTGGAAGAAATGGTTGGATAATCTTCGAAGTGTGCGTTTCTGAGTATGATTTGCATGCTTTGGGTATTCTCCTTTTGCTAAGTATTCTTTGATGTCATGAAACCATGGATTCCCATCCGTTTCTTCCTCAACATGAGCACAATAAGTTGGCCGATTAAGGATCCTCACTAGAATAGGGTCGATAAAATTCTTGTCCGGGTGTTGTATCATGGAAGACAGGGTAGCCAATGCGTCTACGAACTCATTCTGGATTCTCGAAATATGTTTGAACTCTATCTTTGTGAATCTCTTCATCAGTATAGATATGGTAATATTTTGGTATTCTTTGTAGCCCATTCTCCTAGAATCTGATGTACAAAGAGGTATAAATCACTAATTACCAGCAATTCCTGAATGTTCATGTCAATGGAAAAATTGAGCCTCAAGATGCAAGCCTCATATTCAGCCATATTGTTAGTACACGAAAATCTGAGTTTCATGTATACCGGATAATGTTGACCTGTCTCTGGTACCAAAATAGCTCCAATACCCACTCCTTTGAAATTTGTAGCCCCATCGAAGAACATTCTCCAACCGTCATAGGTTTCGGTGATCTCTTCCCCTACAAACGATACTTCTTCATCAGGTAAATACGTTTTTAATGGTTCGTATTCTCCTCCTACAGGATTTTCTGCCAGATGATATGCTAATGCCTGTCCCTTGACCGCCTTCTAAGTTACATAGACGATGTCAAATTCACTCAACAGTATCTGCCATTTTGCAAATTTCCCCGTAAGCATGGGTTTTTGAAAAATGTATTTCAAAGGATCCACCCTTGATATGATATATACGGTGTAGGCACTGAAGTAGCGCCTCAACATTTGAGCTATCCACGCCAGGGCATAGCAGGTGTGTTCCAGCAAAGAATACCATGCCTCGTAGAGTGTAAACTTCTTACTCAGATAGTATATAGCCTGATCTTTTCTTCCTGTCTCATCATTTTGTCCCAAGGCACAACCGAAAGCCCATTCTAGTATGGACAAATAGAGTAGTAGAGGTCTACCAGGTTCCGGCGGGACCAGGACTGGTGGTATGGACAAATATTCCTTGATTTTGTCAAAATCTTTCTGGCATTCTTCAGTCCAACTTGTTGCGGCATCTTTCTTTAACATCTTGAAAATCAACTCACAGATCATAGTTGATTGCGTTATGAAGCGGCTGATGTAGTTGAGACGCCCCAAGAAGCTCATCACATCTTCTTGTTCCTCGGAGGTTGAAAATCCTTGATAGCCTTGACCTTTGATGGGTCCAACTCAATTCCTCGGCGGCTGACGATGAATCCTAACAACTTTCAAGAATGGACCCCAAAAGCACATTTTGTGGGATTAAGTTTCAAATTATACTTTCGAAGCCGATCAAAGAACTTCCTCAAGTCTTTTATATGATCTGTATCCTTCTTGGATTTGATGATGACATTGTATACATACACTTCTATCTCCTTGTGTATCATGTCGTGGAAAATAGTTGTCTTGGCCCTCATATAAGTGGCTCCAGCATTCTTTAGACCAAACGACATCATTTTGTAGCATTACACTCCCCATGGCGTAATAAAGGCTGTCTTCTCGGCATCTTCTTCATCCATCCAGATTTGATGAAATTTCGTGAAGCAATCCACAAAATACCGGAGTTCATACGTGGCACAATTGTCAATCAGTATGTGTATATTGGGCAACGGAAAATCATCTTTAGGACTTGCTCTGTTTAAATCTCTATAGTCAACACATACCCTGACTTTCCCATCCTTCTTTGGAACTGGCACAATATTATCCAACCAGGTTGGATATTCGACCACTCTAAGAACCTTAACTTTGATCTGCTTGGTGACTTCCTCTTTTATTTTCAGATTCATATCTGGCTTGAACTTTTCGAGCTTCTGCTTTACAAGAGGACACATAGGGTTGGTAGGCAGTTTATGAGCCACTATAGATGTGCTCAAACCAATCATATCATCATAAGACCATGTGAAAATAATCTTCATACTCTTTCAGGAAATGGATGTACTCTTCTTTCTCTGATGGTGATAGGTAAATGCTTTACGAGTTTCTTTAACTGTTCCAAAATTTCCCAAATTAACAATTTCGGTTTCGTCCAGATTGGACTTAGGCTTTTTCTCTAAATTTTCCACTTCTCTGATGATTTCCTTAGGTATTATATCTTAATCTTCTATTTTCACTTAATCACCATCCTTATGTTGCGTTGCCTCATTACATGTCACAGTTGTTGGTTCATCAGGATAAATAATAATAATGTTGTTGAGAGAAAATGTAAAGGATAATAATAAATACTAAAATAGCAACCATTGATAAGTACCAAAACGTCAAACAAAAGCAATTTTAACCATCCAAACAATTGTTTCAAAGAAAAATAACAAAATAGTGAAAAATGTTTTTAAAAGCCCATAAAAATTGTTTTCAAAATAAATTATGCTAATCCAGGCTACCCCAGAACTCCGTGAGCCCGTGATGGTGTAGCGGTCCAGTTTATGAGAACAGCTCCCTTCTCCACTGTCTGAATGACGAGGCCTTCCTCCTCCTCCTCAATTATTGCACTGCAGTCCATATCTTCATCTTCCAAGAACAGATTCCTTAAACTAGCTAGAACTTCATCTTCTTCAGATCCAAACATCATGTCGGCCTGATGAAAGTATTGGCTCAAGTGTGGTACCGGCTCCTCAAGAGGGTAATAAGTACCACGCCATGACGGTGTCCAATCGTTATACTCCTGCCAGGTGTACTGATATCCAAGTCCAAAGGTTGTGCCGTGATGCTTTAGTTGTATTGGTTTAGTGATACCCTGAAGATTCTTACCGAGACCCCTACCAGGTTCATACCCTGCCCATGCCAATATTCTCTCTATCTTGCTACTCCACCATTTATGTTTTTCAATCGCGTTGACATGCTCAATGCGATGGTGTGTCTCTCCACCGAACTTCCTTCTATTCTCAACAACAGGAACAATCTGATTGGTGTAAATAGGGTTACTCCCATCCATGTGGATGATTACTTCCTGATGATTCCATTCAAACTTTAGGGCCTGGTGTAGAGTAGAGGCCACAGCCCCAGTAGCGTGTATCCAAGATCTTCCCATCAACATATTGTATGTGGAGGATATGTCTAGCACTTGAAACACAATATCAAACCAGGTCAGGCCCATCTGTAAACAGAGCTTGGTCTCCCCCAATTGTGGCCCTTTGGGACCATCAAATGCTTTCACGTTCATACTCCCTGATCGTATCTCATGAACATATGTTAAGACTTGAACCCCCATCAATCAAGACCATGGCAATGAATTTGTCCTCACACTACACTGATATGCATTACCCTGTTGTGACTCAATCCTTCTGGCGGCAGTTCATCTTCGTGAAAAGTGATCTTATGGCTTTCTAATACCTGTCCTACCATATTGGTCATCTCCACACTGGTAATTTTATTAGGTACATAGACTTCGTTCAACACTTTCATGAATAAATTCCTATGCACCACAGAGTTCTGTAGTAGTGATAGAATGGATATATGCACGGGGGTATTGTTCAGACGATCAACCACAGAATACTCTCTTGCTTGCACCTTTCTCCAAAGATAGTTTGGGCCAGTATCAATGACGGTCGACTTAGAAGTGGATTCTTTACTTGTCCCTCCCAAATGTTCGAGCGTATAAACCCTACCAGTTCTGGTCATGCCTTGTGTTGCACATGTTTCCTCCATTTTTACCTTTCCTTTCCTTTTCGCTTCTGCAACATAGTCCCAGGGTATATCATTGGACTTAAAGGGAGGTGTAGGTGCTACCGTCATGGTGAAGTGTGTGGTCACTTCCACCTCGAATGGAGTTTGTGTGACTAAGGGTGTTGTTACTTCAACCTCACACGGAGTTGGTATGGCTACTTCAACCTCGATCGGTCATTGAATCTGTACCACAATAGGTGTGAGAGTGACTAGTGGTACTTTAGGATCATCCCCTTCACGAATGGGCCCGATTGACCCTTCCGGGTCCCATTCTTCATCAGTCTCTATCACATTTACCCCCTCACCCCTATGATCCGGGAGACGATTGTTGGGGACATTAGGTGCAGCCTCCTTTGCCTGTATAACTTTGGTGTCAATCAGCTTCTGGATCTAATCCTTCAAAGTGCGAAATTCATCAATAATATGACCTTTCATGCCTGAGTGATAGGCACATGTCTTGTTTGGATTAATCCATTGGGAGGAATTTTCCATAGCAACAGTGGGAATGAGAGTGACATAACCAGTAGCCTTCAGTCTCTCATATAATTGGTCGATGGGTTCAGCAATTGGGGTGTATTGTCTGGGCGGTCTGCGGTCAAAATTTGGTCTAGGTCTTTTGTAGTTTTGGCAGGTTGGTGGTGAGTGGTAGTATGCTGGATGGGTGTTATAAGTATAGTAGGTGGTGGCGGGTTGTTGGTATCTGGGAGGTGAAGGCTGATATTGTGGTGGGGGTGTTTGGTATGTGAGAGGAGACTTTGGACCTTGAGCCACCATCACTGCCCCTACTTCCTTCTTTTTAGAAACACCGCCTGACTGCAAGGCTTTATTTGTAGCCTGTAGTGCTTCAAAATTTGTCACCATTTCGATCTTAATCCCCTCCTCTATTATTTCTCCCAATTTGATGATGTCAGAAAATTTATGGTTTTCAATAACCATCGGTCTCTCATAGTATTGTGGATCCTGAGCTCGGACGAAGAACTTATTCATTTGTTCTTCTTCCAATGCTGGCCTTACTTTTGCAGTTTCTGACCTCCACCGAGTAGCATACTCGCGGAAAGTTTCTGTCGACTTCGTTTTAAGATTCTGAATGTAGAAGATGTCTGGCGCATTTCTGTATTGAACCTGAATCGATCCATAAAATATGACGTTATTCTTACCCAGTTAACCCATTTCTTTGGGTTTTGACTGATGTACCAAGACAGGGCGTCTCCAATAAGGCTCCTCATAAACAACTTCATGCAGATCCTTTCATCCATGCCAAGCCCTACGAGCTTGTCATAATATGTTCTCAAATGTATCTTCGGATCACCTGTCCCGTCGAACATTTCAAACTTAGGAGGTATGTTACCCTCTAGCAGTTCTGCGTCCGACTGAATACACAAATCCTCATAATTCTAACTCTCGACACCTTTACCACCTTCGACACCTTGGAATCGGCTAGTAAGCTTCTTGAGTTCCTCCGCCTTGTTCTTGATGAGCAGGTCCTTCTCGGCGGACTCCGGTGTGTACAGGGTCTGTTGTGGGGTGAGAGGTAAGGTTTCCACGTATATGGAGTTCCTTTGATGGACTCCAGGAATTTGGGCGTAGTGGTGGTTATTGGTTGAGTTTTGGGGATCAGGTGTAGGTTGTGGTGAATCCTGAGGAGTGTGATAGGTGGTGGTTTGCGGATACTGGGTTAGATGGTGATGATGTTTTGGAGGGGTCGGCACTGGTGGAGGATTAGGATTTTGAGGAGGTGTGGAATATTGATGAGGTGCAGGAGGATTTTGCGGGTGTTGGTTTTGTGTGTTCTAGGGAGGTGTTGGGTTTTGGGCGTTTTGTTGGTTGACGTCGGGGACATTAAGGGTGAAGGAAACGTTGCCAAGTTCC
This sequence comes from Nicotiana paniculata, assembly GCA_005239505.1. Classification (NCBI taxonomy): domain Eukaryota; kingdom Viridiplantae; phylum Streptophyta; class Magnoliopsida; order Solanales; family Solanaceae; genus Nicotiana; species Nicotiana paniculata. The sequence continues at coordinate 52,087 of MDKI01265955.1, read as the reverse complement.
GGACCTGCTCAAGTTCCCCTTGTAACTCTAGTATTTTCTTTTCTAACCATAAGACCAAGTCGTTCTATGCCGGAGTACTCCGACCATCCGAAGTTTTGACATTTTCTACATGAGTAGTGTTGTCTTTTCTTATACTGCTCATATCATCCATTTTGACTTTTCCTTTGCTTTTGGGATCACTTGGAGAAGGTGCTGGTGTTGGAGGACCTCTAGATCTGGAATGATATGTTGATGATTCTAATATGCACGAACCAACCTTAGGGAATTGGAATAATTAAAAGGAAATAAACAAAAGGTAAACAAGTCAGTAAGGATTAGTAAGAGGATATTTGCAGTATTTGAACACGTGTTGCTGAATTATAAATTTGTGTCCTAATTTTGGGGCCTCATTGCACCCGAGGTAGGCCTAAGTGACATATAGATTGGAGAAAATTGATGCCAATAATTGCGCCATTTCATTAATGTGATAAATGGACCAAATCTCTACTAAACAACAATAATTTTAAAAAGTCACTAATGGCATTTTCCTTATTACAATCGAAGTCTAAAACGAGTCTAGAAAGCAATAAAACATTGTTCCTAATCTATTTGGTCCCAGAGGGACCTTCTCCTTGCTTGGACTTCTTATCTCCATCAATCAGGTTCACGAGGTCGCCCATGTCCGACAACAGATATGCCCTTGCTAAATTCCCTCCTTCGTTGCCCTCTGCATTCTGACAGTCTTTGATTCTTTTCCTCATCTTTCCCTCAAGATCCATCAACCCCAGCTCCAAATATTCTAACCTCTCTGTTGATTTAGTAGTGATTCCTTTCCACTCGTTGATTGCTTCCATGTCCACTTTATGTTGCTCCAAACGCCTGGCTTCAGACTCGTAAGCCCTTTTACGTAACATTCTGTATTTGACTTGTGCTTCAGCAGCGTCGTCTATGACCCTATTTCTCAGATTAATCCCTGGCTTGACATCTCCCGCTATATCATCTACCAACCATGATGGATAGAAGTACACATGGCCGGCGTGATAGCTATCTGGCTCGATTGTATCTTTCTCCACAATGATCTTTTGATGCCACATATGCTATGCCTCGAACTTGAATGGAATGGTGTTCCCCTTGAAGTCTGGTTTGTACTGAACCATGTTGGAAACCCGCGGTATAACCTGATTTCTCCTGGCTTTCCTCATAACCCTTATAGGAGCATAAGGATAGATTCCTCTCGACCCAATTAGCACTAGATGAGGAGTCTCTCTCGACCTGATGATGAACTCGCTGCTAGGGAACCATTCGAACATCCAATGCACTTTTTCATCAGTTAGATTGCTGAAGAAATGCACCCAGCTCACAGCGTTTCCCGGTTACGCAAACCTGTTTGGGATAAAAGTCATTCTCTTCGGATGGTGATAGGTTATGTGGTCATTCCATGGTAGTCTCGGAAGTTCATGACGAAATTCACCTCTCTGAAAGTGTTCTAACAACCATACTTGCAGCAACAGATTGCAACCCTCGAAGTTCCCATACCCTTTTTTGCAACGGTCTAAAGCCCGATACATCTAAGCCAAGATCATAGGCACGTTGGTGTAAGTCTGCCCCTTAATTCCCTTCATTAAAGTCCTAGCGACCATATCTAGGTGAGCGTGGATTCCTTCTCCCTTCATCGGAAATATGTATATTCCCAGAAAATAGATAATGAATACGAAAACCCGGCGGTGTGTCCAACCCAAAGAAGTAATGACAAGTTCATCATGTTAAAGGAGATATGACTTGTTGTGCCCATAACGCTCGTAAAGGAATTCAAATGGTACATAAGACTTCTTCAGACAGAGTAACACATTATTTTTGTTGAAAACATCATTTTCAAGAAACCTCAGAAGTCTGGTTTTCCGGTACTAATAAACCAGTGCTATCCCGTGGGAGTCCAGCGAAACCTCCTATTTCCTCTAAAAGAGGATTCATTTCTATGTCGCCAAAATGGAAGACGCCTCTTTTCTCATCCCAAAACATAATGGCAGCCTCAATCAATGCATTGTTTGGATAAATGTCTAATAAGGAAGGTAGATTCCCTAGGACTCTTTTTACATGGTTTTGTCACTTGGTGAGAGGTTTTTCTACCAATCCAGCAGCAAAGGTGGGATATTTTAAACCATGCCGAACCTGGGGACTTCGTGCCTCATTTCTGCAAAACAAATAAAGTTAGCCCTTTCCCTCTCCAGATTTGACTATTTACACATTAATGATCAACATATTGGCATGTTTTCTCCAAATAATGAATAGATCATGATAGTGTCCGTTGGGGGTTATGGAAATCCTGGCGGACTTTGGACAAGGCTTGCCTTAGCGGGTTGTCACCCATACTAGGTTTGGACATGATGCATGCACAATTAATATTAGAGTGAGGTTTCTAGAAGAGTCTAGACCAGTACCTCAAGTGGACAACTTGAGAGGGAAAGGCACGAAACAGTCGACTGCACCGTTGATCGACTAGTTTTACCGCAAATAAGCCTTTCCAAATTTAAAGGGTGATTTCGAAAGAGCGAAGACACTCATCAAGAGCTGCTATGTTATTAATTGGGCATCTTGTGCCCAAAATTTAGGCACAATAATAACAGCCACCTATGTAACTCCGCCCCGACAATAACAATATCTCGTATTGTCGCTACCGCCTGACAAATAACAATATCTCTCCTTGTCACTCTTGTTTAACAATATCCCGCCTTGTCTCTCCCACCTGACAATATATAACATCCCGACTTGTCGCTCTAGTTTGACAATAATATTTCCATCACAATAACAACAACACTAATCACAATCGCACGGCAGAAACCTAGTGCCAACACCCCCAATCAATCTACTCAACATGTCCACATGTGCCACAATATCACAAAACAATAATACAAAGTTTCATCAAGATATGAACTCACAACATATCAACAAAGTGCATAAGGACATTGTCATAACCTAAAAAGGCAAAGGGGTGTTCAACAATTAAAGCATGACAATGGCAAAGTCAAATGTAGCAATCAGGGTCATGAAATCACAAAGTGGTCTAAACATGTTTCATATAAGGTACATTATCAAATAACCATATTAATAGTCTATGGTTTAATCCGTTCATAAAGCACACATAGCACTAGTGTACATGTTCGTCACCTCATATACACAATGCTTCCATATAACATGAATAAACAATTAAGACCAAATCCTAAGGGGTACTCCCTCATAAAAGTTCAAGCAAGATACTTTCCTCAAATATGCAATGTCATTAATCTAAAAGCCCTTGCCTTTAAAATTTTTCCTACGAACGGGTCGAATCCAGCCAAAACATAACTCAATAATATCACACATGGCTATAGAAATCGATTCCAATAAATAAATCTCTGGCCGTTTACAAAAATTAAAAAGTCAACCAGGACTCGTCTCATGGAATCTGACAAAAGTCACAAATTCCAAATATCCACTCGAATATAAGTCCAACCATACAAGTTTCATCCAAATACGACTCTGAACCGAAGTTCAAATCCATGTTTTTCATTTTGAAATAATTTTGCCAAAATGCCTCATTTTCTTCACTTAGATTCATCAATCAAATGCAAAAATCAAGGATGGAATCATAAATAATAATCATATTTTACTCAAGAATACTTACCCCAATCCAAATCATAAGAATCTTGTCTAAGATTTCCCAAATCCGAGCTCCCAATATTAAAAATGATAAAATAACACAAACCCTCGAAATAGAGTGTTAATATATCTGCCCAGGGGGCCCCTTCACAATCGTGAGACCTACCTTGCAATCATTATGGAAAAATCAGAAGCTACCTTAAAGACTCTACGAGAACGCGACTAAATGGATGTGATCGCGATTCATCAACCACCTAACTTCCCTTTCTTGAAAAAATCCTTAAGCGATCGCGATTGACGAACGCGAACATGAAGTTGGAGCTCTGTAGTGACTGTGATAGCAACCTTAACAAAGTGAACGTGAAGAACAAAAAGGTATCGTGATAGCCCTTTCACGATCGTGATTAACACCATAACACTAGAAGACAACTGATCCAAAATAAAAAAAATAGTCTGAAACCCCTCTAAAACACACCTGAGGCCCAGGGGACCCCGTGCAATAACACCAACTTATCTCTGAGCAGAACACAGACCAACTCGAGGCCTTAAATCCCACAAAATAATATCAAAACAAGGAAGCGCACACCAATTCAAGCTTAATGAACTATTTCAAATTTCCTAATTCCAATCTTATGTAGAACATGCCTAAAGAACTCGGAATGGCCACCAATTTTACACACAAGTTATAAATCACCAACCTACTTTCAGGCTCGGAGTCCCAAGCGGACATCGATAACCACAAAATCAATTATGGGTCAAACATATGAACTTCTAAAACTTCAAATTGCAAACATTCGCCAATAAGAAAAAAATCAATATAGGAACCTCCAAATCAAATTCAGCCATATGCCTAAGTTCATAATCACCGTCCAGACCTAACAGAACATTCAAAACTCTTATATAAGGCCAGATACATAAAAGTCAAATTTGATCAACACTTTCAACTTATGCTTCCAAGTTAGGAACTATCTGTTTCAATCCAATCCAAAACCTCTCCAAAATAATACCAAACATCCCAACAAGTCACATAACAACAAAATACAGCTACGAAAAGCATCAAATAGGGGAATAGGGCTCATATACACACAATGGACGGCCGGGTTATTATATTCTCCCCTTCAAGAACAAACGTTCGTCATCGAGCGAGCCAAGAGTCGTTCCAAAGCCATCAAATCACTCTGTAAACTCACCATACACATACCCATGGGTGATGCCACATCACCTAAATCCGTATAATTCCGTCAACAATACCTAACAGAAGATTCCTTCTTCAATCATAGTCCAAAAAACTTAGAACCCAATCTCCAACATCCAGAATTCCTTATAAGACCCGATTCTCGCATCTATGCATTGAATATGTCTAACCAAGTTGCATCAAGCCGTAAACATATTCCAAAATATTAGCATACATTATACCACATAACTCATATACTCATACTAATAACTTTTTACCACAATAGTTGCCCATTACTAAACCCAGTATCGTAACCAACCTCGTATCAAATAAAACCTTGTTCCATACCTTCAGAACATTGTTAATGATGTAAGACACATGTAGAAACTCATAACCATGTACCTAGTTAACATGTCGTGGGGTTCTCTCGCCCGAAAAGAACCAATGCCAAAATCTAAGCTGATTAACAGCATTTTTATCTCGACATACCTTATCCAAGTCCAATTTCACTACTTACAGTTCCAATGATCTTATCTCATCCCGGACAAGCTATTTGACCAACAAGCCACACCAAAGGTCCACCTAGTGATGTACGACGCAATTTGTACCCAACAAGCAATAACTCGAATATAACTAAAGATGGAAAGTGAACCAAATGAGAGTACTACATGGCAAGTCCAACAGGTAAAACCTCCAACGTTGTCATACTATAAATTCATCCCACATGGGAGAAGAAAAACACACAAAATAACCACAAAGAATATCATCATAACATAACTTACTGCGACACTTTGCCTGGTCCAAATATACAATCCACACGGAATACCCATCAAGCCATAATGCTCACAATTAACAACCACGTGTGTATCAACAACATACACGCAAAATGCATGACCATAACTATTGAGAAATGGATAGCACAATCGCCAAACATGAAAAGCATGACTGGGGTGCAATAATCAACTCAACATCTCAAGAGCCACCGCTCTCCAAATCTCGCCACCAAGAATGAACAGAACCACACCATATGTGTGAATCTCCAAAAAGTCTCACAACCAGTCGTATCATAAGGAAGAAACATACAAAACAAATCAGGATATGGATAACATACTTTTCGCGCGATGATACACCCACAGTAACGGATGCGCAAGAGTGAGCAAACCCAATCCGATGTCAAATACACATTCTCATTAGGCCTACCAATGGGCCTCCAAATCAATCTGAAACATCCTAAATAAGTAAATAACCTTCCAAAATTACATAGCAACCAATCCAAAACACACCCATTAGCTATCTAACTCTTAATGTACATTTACAGGCCACACACTCAAGGAATAGTCTGTCTTTCAGAACATCAAGCTTCTAAACCTCAAGAATACAAGAATCTCCATATCCGATCCCAAATCCACCACTCAATATCTGATACATCACTCATACACAATCACCTCAAAGAAAATACTCATATAATCCTATATGCCACGTAGAAAAAATTGAACATCAGTAGTCAACATCTAGGTGATTACTATAATATTAGTCAAGCATGCGCAAGTCAAAAACATAATGTGTCTCCTAATACGCACACCTTTATCAGGCAATACAAGGTGGTACTAATATCCTCTAAACATCATAAATCTCCCATATCACCTAGAGCTCATGACGTTTATTTCCAAAGAGAACCGCTACCTGGCCCATGAAACCTTAATCCCACACAACGCACCTCTTCTATCATGCTATCATAGGAAAATATGAGGATCCCATTCTCAACTCTAAATCACAAGTAGGATAGACATCCCGTCAACCGTAAACCTTTCATTAACTCAATCTGTAAGTATGGATAGCTCTGTAAATCATGAATTATTTATAATGTCATGCATATGTGTATAAATGTCATGTAATGCATAGGTACATGTTTCATAACATCATCAGGCCTCTGAGGGAATCCCATTATATCATATCGTCCACTGTGGCAAAATCATCAATGTATACTAGTTGATCAGGTGGTGGTGCGTATATAACGCCATAACCTTTCGCATATATTATATATATATATATATATATACGCGTATATAACGCCATCTGGTCATGGGTCAACGTGCATGTATAAATGCATGAAATGCATATGAAATACGTTAATAAAATCTCTTGGTACGTCATAAGGCCATTATGCCTCTGATTAATATCATGAAATAAACTTTATCAACTTACATATTTCTGAGACCCATGAACATATGATAGAATAAGACACATGGAAGAATAAGAACATACACATTTTTAGCATTTCTATGAATACAATATTTTATGGAAGTTGTGTATTTTCTCATTTCGTTCGTTCGTATAGATCATGCCAAAAAAAAAAAGAAAGGATAGGCTTAACATAGCTTAATTGATTCCCTTGAAAAAGATTGCATTGTATTCCCTTATAATTGCAAAATCTTATGTTTCTTATGAAATTCGGTTTGAATTGTTGAAGATCCGTTCTTAAAGTTTGATATATGCACTTCTCTTTACATTAAAGAGGCATGCGTTAGGTATTAACAAGGAAGATTAAAGTGCACAACCAAATTTACTCGCAACAGTAACATTAACCAAATACCTACTAAGTGCTCCATCATTTTATTTGGTATTGTATCTTGTTAAGCTTGCAACATTTCTAAAAATCAATTGTAGGCGCACCCCATCACCTTCACCTTCGGGCGCTTCTCGAGCCATTGGCCGAGGACCCCCACAAACACTATTTTCGAGATTAGTTGACAAATTGATAGTGACGTCCACCTGTGAATCAGCATCAGCCGCGTCGGCGGCTAGGACACCATTGGGATCGGCAAGAGGCACATCATTACTGGGCACGTCATAATTATTCTCGCCATGATGGCCCGACTCATCGTCAACGTTCAAGTGAGCAGACTGAGAGTTTGGCGTTCTTAGGCTGACTTGGAATTAAGACTTCAAAGGACAAGCGTAAAATATGGTGTGTTATGAAGATTCACATCAAATCACCACTATTATCATTAGCCTCACGGTGAGCGCCAAACTGTTTACTCCAAAAATGAGTAATAATTAAATTTGTACGATGTTTAAGGATATGTGGATTAATTCAATACGAATAATTAAGAACAATAAGTAACTAATTGAAGACAAAATAAGTGATTAAACTAATCATAATGTGGTGATCAAGCCTGATATTATTGAACAGTGAAATTCGTCCTTGATTGGACCCTCGGTACGAGCTCGGTCACGAGTGAAAAGAGAGAACAAATGAATAATGTGTTGAACAATAGTTAGGAGACAAAAGAAAACTTTTATTGCTTTGATACTCGTGTCACAATGTGTCAGAATAAAGAAAACATTTCCCTTTATATAGTAGAAGAATTTAAGTCCTAGTACAAGTCTAAAAAAGGTAAAACTTTTTTTTTCGGTAAATGTTGATCTACAGTTGATACTGAACGAGATTCTTGTCGTAATATCCGTCTGAGAGCGAATACTACGGCTCCTTGCTCGTCATGCATAATCGTCATTACCCGAGGTCCAAAAGTTGTACTTGGACCGTGTCCGTCATATCGCCGCGTCCGATTTTAAACTCATCGTTCATTCCCCTTGGGTTCCAATATGGGAGGTTCCTGGGCCCCGATTATCACCTCGAGTCGTGCCTCCTCTTTATTCCTTTGTCAGGGAATAGGGGAAAATTCTGCCCCGATTTTACCTGTACACAAATATTTAATTAGTTGGAGCAGCAATACCAAGATAAGAATGGAATAGTGATGAAGGAAGAAAGTCGTTATTTCAGTTTCAATGAGAAATAGATATGGAAAAATAATTTCCGCCGTATCAAATGCACTGTCTTCATTGTTACGAAACTATCAATAACCGATGCTTCCAGCCGATCGAGAGTTGTATATCGGTTGGCACGGTAATACTATCCCCACATTCTATTTTTCTACTCCTATCATTTGTCTGAGTAGCTTATAAGTAAAGAAAGAGTAGACGTAGGGAACGGAAATTACATGGTATTCCCTCCGTTTCAACTCATGTAAACTTGTTTGATTGGGTACGAAATGTATAAAAAAAATTAATTTTTTTAAAATTTATGGTCCTAAATAAATTAAAAATAAACCCGGAATATTTGTGTAATTATAAAAAAATTTCATTAAGAAAAAAATAATAAATTTAAACTAAATTATTACTAAATTTAAAACTGAGTTATATTTTTTTGGAACCGATCAAAAACTTGAAAGAGAGGGAGTAGTAATTGTTTAATAGTATTTGGTTTCTTATTGTCCGTATTGACATCCACGTGGAAGTTTTATGTGGTTCTGCTCTTCTAATTTCATATTCATTCTCTATCCTAAAATGCTTCATCTTTTTGGTCACCCTTTCACTGGACCCATCACTTCAATTCTCAACTAACCAGTTGAAACCACGCACATTCCCCTTTTTGTTTTCATGCCTTTTATTAAAACAGAAACATTTTCAGCTCAGGAAAGTAAACAAATGACAGTTTCTTGTTGAATCTTGAATGAATTTTTCTGGGTAAGTTTACTGTCTGTTCATAATTCTTGTTCATCTTAATGCTTGGTCAATTGTGTATCATTCACTTTTGAGAAGAGCATCTTTATTTTCTAAAGAGGATTCTGTCTCATATTATGCTATTACGAATCTTGAAAATTGCTTTTCGTTTTCTTTTTTATTATAGTGTTGAATCACCAATAATATTTCTAATTTGTGATCAAAATTGAGTATTTTTAAAAACCAATATGAAGAATATATTCGAGCCTCCTTGAGCTAGGAGAATATATTATGTAGAGTGAATGGCTTAGAGTTTAATTAAGTTCAAGGTAATAGAATATACCGATTATGGTAATATAATGTTCTTCCATATATATATATATTCAATATGTTTCAGGGAATACTGAATAAATTCCCAAATTGTGTAAAAAAATACTTTACTAAAAGGTCTACTAGTACCTAATTTCATAAAGAGTTCCTTTTTTTGAGTTTGAAGTAAAAGTACTTTCCCATTATTTCAAGAATAATATGATTTCTACAATTTGAAATATCACGTTTTGTCTTAAATTTTTCTAATTCTAGTGAATTGCTAGTTGCGGTTTCAAAGTCCGAGGTGCAAAACTTAATTAGAAAGACAAATTAATAATCAAAGGATTTAAGATATAAACGTTGACGGTGTAAAGATTGTTTTTATCCTGTAGTTTAAGTGTTTAACCTATGATAGTAGATTACTTATCATTTTATTTCGCGACCAATTAATTACATTATGTGTGACTTGTTTGTTAAACAACAATTACATGCAATGAGCTTTTTAGCAGGTTCTTCAAATCATACTTGGCCACCTATGACAACAGATACAACAACTCCAAGTTATTGGTTGAACTGGAGATTCTTACTCTGTGCAATATGGATATTAGCAGCTATGTTGGTTTCAATTCTTATAATATGGAAGTATGAAGAATGTTCTTCAAAGTCGAAAAGAAGCCAGCAAAGAGAGAATGGGCAAAAGAAAGCAGGATTTTTATACAAAGATGATGTTTGGAAGACATGTTATAAAGCAATCCATCCTAATTGGCTGCTTGCTTATAGACTAATTGCTTTCGCCGTGCTTCTCTCTTTGCTCATTGCAGATGTAGTTCTTCATGGCGTACGCATACTTTATTTCTATACTCAGTAAGGATTTTCTCCATATTCTTTTGCTCCACATTTCATCTTTGCCTTTATTGTATGATAGGTGGATATATATGATTTAAACTTGATATGTTCAACCTTTAAGGTTCTTAGACTGAACAAGATGTACTTTTTAAAATTATGGGTTTACACTTTAGTATTTGTTTAAATTGTAGTTTTGTTTTTTAACATATATATATATATATATATACTTCACGGGTCAAAACACTAGGTCAGTTGAACCCGTTGGAGATAGGCTGCATCCTTTTTCGGTGACAACCACTTTTTTGAATGTGCATGTTGTGGAGACTGAGTAATTTTTGATGAAGTCATGTTTAAAGCCTGATTAATTTTGTATGGGTCCATTCATTCCTCAAAAACTAGCGACAATTTCCTGACCAACACTTAAAAGGTTTACCTTCAATTTCTTGTGATATCTCCTTGTAGTATTGAAGTGCTATACTGTTAATTTTTTCCCTTTAATACACAAACAGCCTCACTAGAAGCCTCAACAGCTCAGACAGTAACTAAGAAGCTCTTCAAAATCTAAAGTTAACAATGTCAAATAAAATTCACTTTTGACTAATGTTATGTTAATAAGCTATTATATTGATTGAAATATTATCCATCTTATCTTTTGCTTTTCGTTGTTCCTTTTTTTTTTACTCAACAGGTGGACATTCACCTTAGTTACGATCTACTTTGGGGTATGTTATTAATCAATGACCATCTTTATTATTCATATCTGGATATGATATTGATTATCTTTAGATGTTCCCCTATTCAATTTCAAAGAAGAGAGTAAAAGTTAAATTGTAGTGCTCCTCCTGCAAGGCAGACTATTTATGGCTTCGCCCTTATGTAACTGATCGGAGAATTTATGTAATTCACCGCTCCTTCCTTTTTCATTGTAGTGTTCCTTATTTCTTATATAATTTGGTAATGCTCTCAACTAAATTTCCTAGCTAGGATCTTCACTGTCCATTCATGGCTGTTTCCAATCTCGCAAGGGAGGTAAAGGTGATAGTATTGATGCAGAGAGAGGCACTTACACTGCTCCAATTCCTGAAAATGCAAATGTACTTATTGTATCCAACGGCTTGAATTCCCATGGAGAACCACATGTTAGAGAAGCTGCAGGTTCTTGGAGCCTTGCCTTCCAAATAATATTCCAGGCATGTTCTCTCTAGATCCATATACCTTACCTTTTATTGCTACTTATACAACAACCAGACATGCAAATTTCTTTATCTTTTCTTTCTTTTGCTGTTGGGACAGTCACAGAAAGTCTATCTACTCCCATGTGCTATATAGAATCTTCTATAATTTCTCTCAATTGTCATAGATGTTGGATTATCTTATTATTTTCATCCTGCGTAATTGCCTCTAATTAGCGGTCTTTCACCGTTCAATCCTACATGTAAGATTTTCTGGAGGTTCATCTTTTTATCATCTGTCGTATACCTTCATTATGATATTACATCTCCTAATTAAGTTAATGTCTGAAATGATGTAATATCGAGTTGGCAACATTCACAAATGTGGTTTAGTGCTTATTCTTGCTGCATTCTATGGGTACTTGGCTAATTCTTTTCTGTCCCCCAAATAATTTGTAGATGACTGCAGGTGCTGTTGTTCTTACAGATTGTGTTTTTTGGCTCGTTATCTACCCATTCCTCACTGATAAAAATTACAGATTACATTTTGTAAGTATTAGAATTTTTGCTTTCTTATCTTAATCTTCGTTTAGTTAAATAATGTTTTGCTTGATTGTGTTTGTCTTTTATGTATTGCTTCAATTCAAGGCTCATCTGTAAAAGTATTGATGGAATCAAGCTTGAGCATTCACTTAATGATATGTGATTTAGTGCAAGGTCCGGAATTTTCAGGCAGTTATACATTTCTATCCAACTGTTGTAATCTTCAGCCTATTAACAGCCACTTCTTTCCATAAAAAGCTGACAAGTGCCTTTTTTACCTGCCATCTTGATCTTTTTTCCCCTGATTGTCTAATTTAGTTTCAGTTATTTCAATATTTAGTTTTTTTTCTTTTTGTTTCTGACTTTCTTCTAATATTTATTTTCTATAAGCAAGAAGCATCAAAAGCTAGATAGAGTAAATTCATTGTTAACTGCCGCTAAGTGCTTTTTGAAGTCCACAAAGTATAACCTCAATGTGCATGTGTGTCGTGCTTTTGCTATTGACTCTGGCTCAGTTCTCAAAATAAGGGAAAAAGTTAACACCGTACTTCCAGGATCCACATTTACAAGAAAACTTCACTAGAGTATTTCTTTGGTGGTTCTTCCGTCTCACCATTTGAAAGAAGACAAGCTACTACATACCTGCATGCCAATCATCAAAGTCTCCATCTTAACTTACGGACACAGAAAAGGCTTCTCTTACAACAGGGACCAGTAGATAGTAGTTTCATTCGTTTATGAACCAGTAGAATGGTAGTATTCACACTAACATGTAGACATCATGATTAGTTAGTATCGTGTTATGAACATAGGTTACACCTGATTTACATGGGCCCCCCTCTGCTCTCTCTGCATTTGTACTATAAGCTGATAGTCTACCGGTTACTGCAGCTGGCTGTTTGTATGCATTCTGTCAATGCTGTTTGCCTTCTCGGTGATGTGTTTCTAAATCGTCTAGTAAGTTTTAAATTCCCTACTATCTAAGCTTTACGTGTTGTGCGTATATAAGCTGTGGTTAATACTCTGTCTTGCTTCCTTTCCAGCGGTTCCCTTTCTTCCGTGTAACATATTTTGTGCTCTGGACATGTGTGTTTGTCATTTTCCAGTGGATCCTCCATATTTTTGTCTCAATGAGGTATATTTGCAATTGATCATGGTATTGACCATTATTATGATGCGACATCTAACTCATATAGGCTTATGTTGTTTGCTGAAACTGTTAACTCTTGTTGCAACAGGTGGCCTTATCCCTTTCTAGATTTGTCATCTCAATATGCTCCACTTTGGTATGTGTACGACCTCATACGAAAAATCAGTATATGCAGAGTAGTCAATTTGCTTATTGCGCTATTCATGGTTGCTCAAAACTGTGAAATTGCAGGTATTTTGCTGTTGGTATTCTCCATCTCCCTTGCTATGGCTTCTTTGCGTTGCTAATCAAAATGAAGAAATGTTGGTTATCCAGATTATTTCATAGCTCCATATAGATATAATCAGAGTTGCAGATAGTCAATGAGTTCAAACTCCAGTAAGAAGCCCAGCATTACACGGATCGGATCACTCAATGAAACCTCAAAGCTGTCTGGGGCAGGAGAAAACTCATATTAAGCACTGCCTCGGCATCAATTGGTAAATAACATTATTTAGTGGCACTCAAATAAATCAGTAGGGTAAGGCATCCGATTTATTTTTTCCATATGACTTAATTTACTTGTTCCTGTTTGTGGTGTAGTTGATAATTGATTGTTGATTTAATTTAGTACTGGACATTAAACCATGATTTTACAGGGTGGTTCTACAGTAGAAAATGAGGTATTCTTGTTTTAGGTTTGTCACACATGTCTTTTTATCTCCATTTCATCTTTTCTGTTACGTCTGATGCTAGTTAAGATAGCCTAATTTTCTAAGCTGGAATCATTATACGTATTTAGCCAAAATTAGCAACGCTGCTCCTAATATCACCATGTTGTGCCTATGTATAGCATTTGCACCAATTTTATAGACTGAGTTAAGACTGCTACATGTTCTAAAAGTCTTCACTCTATTTTCACACATTGTTCCCTGGGATGCTTTGTGCATCGGGCTGCCCTTTTTTATCCCTTCTGATAACCGAGAAATTTTCAAGGTCCAACTGGTGTGGATCATGTCGTTTCGAAAATCAGGTCACTGCTAAACTAGCCAATCTGGCTAGAGATATTTATCCTAGATGCTTCCTTTGAACTCCCATTTATGCACATATTTGTGTTGTTTTTAATTGTTACGATCCCAATTTCCCTCCGTAGGATATCGTGATGACACATAATCTCTTAGACAAGGTAAGCTCAGCATACATGCATAATTTAACCGAGATAATGATAAAACTTTCAATTTAACCACTAGCTATCATAAAAAGAAAGGACTCCGCAACTCAACTGAACAACTCCCAAAATTTGGTGATACCGAGTCACAAGCTCTACATGAGTATACTGAACATCCCTATACAACATTATCTAATAAATGAGGAATGAAATAGAACTAGATAGAGGGTGACTCCGAAACTTGCGGACGCCGGCAGGTATATCTTGAAGTCTCCATCTGAGCTCGACTAACTAGTGCACAGGCTGATATGAGGTACCTGGATCTGCACAAAAAGATGTGCAGAAACATAGTGAGTACATTACAACGGTACCCAGTAAGTGGTAAGCCTAACATCGGTAGAATAGTGAATAGGTCGGGTCAAGACACCTACCGAAATAAATAAGGAAATGCAGGTATAGTGTAGTATGATAATGAAAACAAGGGAAATGATGCAAGGAAGAGATAACAAGAATAGCTACACTGAGACTAATGCAATTAAGACTCAACGGAAGGAACACATAATAAGAATATCAAGGAAATGGTGCAACCAAAACACAAGGGGTGTGAAGAAAGGTACCGACAAGAATTACTATCGAGGTGCTTCGTAGTGTCATTTCACAAATCAAGTCACAATCTTTTCTTATATCACCGCGGGAGCCGTGCATTTAGTTTTGAAAATCATTTTCTGAAATAGCTACCCGTGTTTTAGCCAACCTTATCACACCGCGTAGCTTTAAGTAGTTTCCCTACTGGCAACGCGCGTATCAAGTCCGCCTTATCTCACCGCATACGTATCAACTTATATCCTTATACCACCTCATGTGTATTAATATCACAACATAACACAAATTGCACCTAAGTTCCCAATACCACAACTTGCCAAAGGAGTCAACAATAATGGTAAATCCACAATAAATAGCACATGGATCAACCACAATATATCCAAGAGTCTCAACAATAGCAACCGAAAGTGAATAACTCAACAAGAATGGTATTTCAACAAATCTACAACTTTGCCTCAATGTGAATCTCGGCCTTTATAATTTCAACACCAAATTCAACGATAAGATATTCCATGAAATAACAACATCAAGCAGTGAGACTCAACGGTTAAATAATGAACAAGGAATCGAGAGACCAATAACTTCAACTAAACATGTAAAAACAATTAGCAAGTAAGAGATAAGACAAGTATTAACAACATCAAGTAAAGCGTGTGAAGATAGACTAGTGATGATGAATGTAACATGTTATGGCAACTCAATTAAAAGGCGTGGAAGGAATCTTCATAGATAAAATCGGTCAATTACCACATTTAGTCTGTGTACACACTCGTCACCTTGCGTACATGACTTTCACAAACCACAATTAACACAAAATCAACACCAATCCTAAGGGGTAATTTCCTATACAAAGTTAGGCAAGACACTTACCTCAAAACATGCTAACTCAATCCACTAGTAAGCCTTTCTCGCGATTATCCAACTTTGAACGGCTCGAATCTATCCAAAACAACTTCATACCATAAATACAAATACAAACTATAGGAAGTTATTCCGAACAATAAAGTTGCAATCATTAAAGAGAAACAAAAAGTCAACCCCGGGCTCGAGTCTCGAAACCCGACCAAACTTATAAAATCCGAACATTCATCAATAACGAGTCCAACCACACTACAATGACTCAAATCTGACTTCAAATTATCTTTAAAATCCCAAAAATTTGGTCAAAAAAATTTCACAAGTTTTACCCCAAATTTTGCAACTCAAATCACTAATTAAATGAAAAAAATAACGATGGATTCATGCAAAATAGCCAAATCCGAGTTAGAATCACTTACCTCAATGATTTTCTTGAAAATCTCTTGAAAAACCGCCACAAACCAAGCTCTCTAGGTCAAAAGATGACGAATGAAATAAAACCCTCGAACTTACCCTTTTCTGCCCAGCGATCGCACCTGCGAGGCATCGGCTGCACCCGCGGAATTTTCATCGCATGTGCGACCCTCACTTAGGCCCCTGAAATCTCGCATCTGTGTTTGCGCTTCTGCCGAAGGCCAGTCGCTTGTGTGTGTCCGCTTTTGCGGGTAGCTGAGCGCACATGCGGTTCCAGCTGGCCAGCCCAACCCTCGCTTCTGCGGCTCGAGGGTTGCTTCTGCGGTGCCGCACCTACGACCCAAGGTGCACAGGTGCGATTGCAGCAGACTCAGCAGTGGTTCAACAATCAATTAAGTCCAAAGTGGTTTCGAATTCAATCTTAATCACACCCCGGGCCTCCCGGGACCTCGTCCAAATATACCAACAAGTTCCAAAACACATAATGGACCTACTCGAGGTCAATAATCACATCAAACAATATCGATTTTACGAGTTGCAACCCGATTCAAGCCTATTGAAACTATGAACATCCGACTTCCAAAACTAATGTAGATTCATACCAAAACAACTCTGATTGACCTCAAATTTTACACACAAGTCATAAATGACATGAAGGACCTATTCCAACTTCCGGAATCGGTATCCGATACCGATATCAATAAAGTCAACTCCTGGTCAAACTCCTCAACCTTCCAAACCTTTAACTTTCTAACTTTCACCAATTCAAGCTTAAATGACCTATGAACCTCCAAATCAACATCCGGACATGCTCCTAAGTCCAATATCACCATATGAAGCTATTGGAACAGTCAAAACTCCATTCCGGAGTCGTCTACACAAAGGTCAAACTACGGTCAACTCTTTCAATTTAAGCTTTCAACTTAGGGACTATGTGTCCCGTTTCACTCTGAAACGCACCCGAAACCGAACCAAATAACCCGGTAAGTCATATAACTACAATATAACATAGAGGAGCAATAAATAGGAGAACGAGGCTAAAATACTCAAAACGACCGGCCGGATCATTACATTAATGTAGTACATAAACCAGATTACATGCTTCGAAGATAATTCTTCTTCGATGAAATGTAATTGTTTTCATTTGGCAGTAATATCAAGTTGCTAGTACAACTTGTTCCCTCATATGCTGTAGTCAAGTGATTAATACATTTATGTACCTTCATCAAAGCAGCTTCTACACATGATGCTCAGCATGGTTAGCTCAGATATGCATCAGAATTAAACAAGTCTTACAATTAACACTAACAAAAATAACTTTTAGACATTAACATTTGTTTGGATGGTTGTTACATATTGTTTCATAATATATTGTAATATATTGTACTGTAACATTTTATGGATACAATATGTGGATAAATTGTATCATTTTTCATTGTTTCATGATTGTTAGTAATCTGTGTTCAAAATCAAAAATCAGAGAAGGAAAAACGTTAGTTCAATAAATAAAACATAAAGTAATTCCGAGCCCATAGATTTCTGTGTGTCCTTAAGGAATTTAATCCCCTCATTGTTTTCTAAAGTTATGGATTAATCCTCCCAGGATTGAACGGAAGATAGCGACACTACAAATCACAGAACTTCAGTGAACTCAACAAACAAAGTAAATCACACTTGACACTTATATTTATTTGAAAAATAATACAACAATGTAGAAAAAAGGGGAGAAGTTTTCAGATTTTTCATGTTCTAGAAATGTGGCCAAACCTCTAAATTTATAGACAATAAAAGGGTGAGATGAAGATGTGCAATTCAAAAGGTGATTCTTCCATTTCCCATTCATACCCTTTAAAAAATACCCAACAATCCCCCACATGAATGAGGAATGGCCGTATGTATAAAAAAGCATGCATGAAAATTGTGTGATTCGCAAGTAAGGATTAATCGCATCCGGATAAGTAGGTTTTCCTTTAAGCTTTTCGTAGTGAGTTTATGTCGGATCTACTCGGTCAATTGATAGATTTGATATCCTTGAACCGTCGAGCTTTGATGTATATATAGACAATCATAAGTCACACAATCAATCCTAAACCGTCTTTAGTTCTCATTGTTGTGTTCGTTTCAGCCATGAACACTGCCTGGTTTATAAGTGCATAGAGAACTAGCCTTAGTGAATACTCCTTGAAGCACCTTACACTTCACACTTGCATAGATGATTTCTAAATGAGTAATCTTGTAGATACACTATTTGATATATGATTTATCAAACATAGAAAAGCATTAAAAAGCCTTAACCTTTATCCTTGATACTGAATATTGTCGCATCATGAGAATGGACCAATTTTTTTTTTTAACAATATTGAACCGTCATTAATGACTTTGTTTGATCTCCTTGAACCTAGATCTTGGGATCTTCAGTCTTTTAGGTAGAGTTACCTCCATAATGACTTTTCTTCGGCGATAGTCCCATTCCTCTAGATGATCTTTCAACTACCTTTCTAGTTAGGCCTTTGTAAGTGGATACGACATATTATCGCTTGACTTCACGTAGTCAATTATGGAAATTCTCCTAAAGAACAATTGTCTAATGGTTATATGTCTTCGTCGTATATGACGAGATTTTCCATTATACATAATGCATTCAACCATTCCTATTGCCGCTTGACCATCTCAATGTATACATATAGGTGCCAATATTTTGGGCTAAGATGGAATTTGTTGAAGAAATTTCGGTGTCCTTCAGTTTCTTCACCGGCCTTGTCTAAGGCTATAAACTTCGCCTTCATATAGAGTGGGTATTTTTGGATAATTCTAAAGACATCTCTCCTCCACCGACTGTAAAAAATATATTCATTTTTGGATTTATAAATAGTTAAAGAGATATTCTAATTTGCATCTATATACCCCTTTCATTACCGGGATATTTATTGGTGTGCAAAGCATACTTTTGAGTATATTTCAAGTATTTCAAGACTAATTTTATTGTCATGATAGTATAATGCAAACTTCCTTATGTCATAGACTAATTCGTCTCGATTTTCTATTGCATATCAAATTATTGACTAAACTTAATGTAGCAATATTATATTATAACAACAGCTGGAATGGTTGGAATCACTTGTGGCCATAACTTTTTAATATATAACACATTTCGCAGTCAGCCTTTTTTTCTATATCATTCTTATGCTATTTATTCTTATTCGAAAATGCAATACAAGTCTATATGATATACAAATTATAGCACATTCATTCATGAAACAAATCCAAATTGCTATGAATTTTTCATGTTCATCAATTGGTTCACCACACTATAGACCAACGCATTAATATATCAGTTCATGAATGGCCATGTTTATACAAAACGTACAAACGCACCTTCATATTTTTCCATATAAATTTTTTCATCCAAATCTCCATTTACGAAGGTTGTCTTCACATCCATATGATGAATTTCAAGGCCTTACACTTTGGCTAACGCTATTAACACCTAAATATATGTTATTCTCGTTACCGGTGAGTATGTGTCAAAGTAATCAAGACCTTCTCATTGTCTAAACCCTTTGACAACTGATCTTGCCTTATATTTGTCAATAGTACCGTCAACTTTCATTTTTCCTTCTAAAAATTCACTTAGAACCCAAAGGTCCATTTCATGGAGGAAGATCAATCAATTCTCAAGTATGATTGCTTAATATGAATTCTATTTCACTATTAACTGTTTTTTTTCCCAACACTGTACTCTCGAACAAGACATTGTTCTTTAAATGTTTGATGCACATTTTACAATAAGAATGTGAGAAAATCTTGACCAAAGGAAGTAGTTGTCCTTTGACATTTACTACGTCTTGAATTTTCCTCATTAAATGTACTTTCCTTTGCTTCTTCCCGGTATAGCTTAGATTTTTCACTAGACGACTCACATTCTTTTTTATACGGATAAATATTCTCAAAGAATTCAGCATAATCTGATTCAATTACCGTATTAATATGAATGTCGAGATTTTTTGATTTAGTAACCAGAAAACGATATGCCTTGTTATTTGTTGCATATTCTATGAAAACGCAATCAATGGTTTTCTATCAATCTCTACCCTTTTGGATTTTTAGGAACTTGCGCTTTAGCTAAGTACTCCCACACTTTAAATTATTTTAAGTTGGGCTTCATTCTTTTCCATTTTTTATATGAAATGGATTACGATTTGCTAAAGGGAAATCGATTTAGTATTTGGTTAGCTGTAAAAATAGCTTTTCCCACAAGTTGTGGTGTAAATCGGAACTTATGAATAATGCATTCATCACCTTTAACGTTCTATTCTTTATTTTCGCAATTTCATTAGATTGCGGTGAGTAAAGGGCAATCATTTGGTGAACAATGCCATATTCCAAACATATTTCTTCAAAAGTAAATTCACATTTGCCTCCCCTATTACTTTGTAGAGCCAACCACAGGAACTGTTGTTTGTATCACGACAGAGCCAATATTAATTAACGGTGAAGTTTTTAATCTTCAAATAGAGTAATATCTAACATAACTAGATTAGTAAACGGTGAAGATTTAAATCTTCAAACCGAGTAATAATTCACACGACCAGGATTAATAAAACGATTAAGTTTTTACTCTTCAAACCGAGTAAAAATTTGTAGTAGAAAATTACTTAGATTTTAATCTTCGAAGTGATTAAAATTCACACTTTAATCTTCGAAAATAAATAGAACGACATGACAATTTCAATCTCATAGATTGTGTAAAAAATAATGCAGATTTTCATTTCTAAGCAGGAGTAGAAAATCACGAAGATTTTAGTTTCCATAACGGGAATAAAAAAAATCATGAGAATTTTAATTTTCTCCAAAACAAGGGGAGGAAATCACAAGTATTTTGATTTTCTTTTCGAATGAATTTTCAACTAAACCATTATAAACCATAAACAAATGGTCCCTAAATAGTTTCATCTCTTGTTCTTATCAAACTAACATATGTATATTTTATGAATCCAAAAATGATATACATGTTATTTTCATGATTTCAAAATAATTTTCAAGTAGTAATGTAAGCCTATGTAATATGTTACAACCTTGAAATAACCATCCACATATATTTGTGCATGACACTAAATTATTTATCGACTACTAACGATTTTTTTAATTTGATCAAGGAATAATAAAATTAACCATAAACACATATTATTACTAATCATGCATACGAGATCATCACAAAATTAAATTTTATCCTAATATTTATAAAAATAAATGATAGGTGAAGATAAGAAAGTAGAACACAATTTTATCACTTTCTTCAAAATTCATTGCTATGACATCGTGGCTTTGGCCGTGAACTTACTCAAAGTCAAAAGGAAAACATTTCTAGTTTTCTGAATTGATTCCTATTAGTAGTTTTGTATACGTCGAAATTGGGTTCGACTATTGCACTACAGATCGGTTTCGGAACGCGAAGGGTTGAAGATCGACCCCGAGTCTCATTGAACCAGAACAGGACGCCAAAATATCCTTCCTTAAGAACATTGAGCACGTGATCCCTGATTCGATCCTGACCCCGAATAAGCTCGAGAAAACATTGTAGGTATAACCAACAGAAGACCGAAATAACAGAAGGCCAAAATATATGTAGCCGGTCGGATGTTTCGACGGGAATCTTGGCACATATCAATAAAGAACCGGCAAATCGGCAAATCAGGAGGTTTTTACATTTTATAAAATTGTACCTAAAGTAGGAATCCCCTAATATATAAAGGGGAGTCTTATTGGGAGTCTGATTACTTGTAAAGGATATTGTAACACGCATTCCAAAGCAATATATTATTCTTTTTAGTTCTTATCTTGTCATATTTGCTCCGGTATCGATAAAAGAACTTTTGGCTCGAGGGTGGCTAACCTTCCAAGGCTAAGATTATTCAACTTGTGTGATTTGCATTTACTTTCTCATTGTTTCTTTCAATTTCAATCTGATTTCCCATATCACGAATCCTTAAAACAACATACAAATTCAAATTGTTATCCAATTTTGAGGGTAAACAGTTTGGCGCCTACCGTGGGGCTAAGGATTATAGTGGTTATTTGATACAAATATCCATAACCCACACTACTTTACACTTGCTATTTGAAGTGTCTTTGATTCCAAGTTAAAACACAAAATGTCAAACTCTCAATCAGCACTCTTATATGTTGACAACGAGTTCGGTCATCACGAAGAAAATAACAACATAGCGCCCGGTAACAAGGTATCGCCTGCTGATCCCGTCGAAACTCCATCCGTAGACCCAATTGACGTTAATTCACATGTGGCTATTGACGCGAACCTGCCAATTGATCCCTAAAATAGCGCTCGTGGTGGAGCCCGATCAACGGCTCAAAATATGCAAGATGTTAGTGGAGAAGGGATCAATTTAAGGGTAATTTTCAAAATGTATCAATCTCAACAAGTGGCAATAGCCTAGTTACAAAACTAGGGTCGCGCACCGACTAGAGCCGAGATCGATCCGCCCTGAGAAGTTACTTGCAGGGATGAACCGGTTGCAGAGAGATCTAACGAGAACGAATCAAGGACTAACCTCGAGATCATAAAAATGCTCGGGGAATTGAAAAAACGAGTGGAGTCGGGGAAAAATAAAATTGAAGCTAATGACAAAAAAGTGAAAACCTATAATTCTAGGGTAGACCAGATCCCTGGAGAACCTTCGATATTGAAAGGCCTGGATTCGAAGAAGTTCATGCAAAAAGCTTTTCCTCCGAGCGCGGCTCCGAAGCCAATCCCCAAGAAATTCTGTATGTCCGGGATACCTAAGTATAATGTAACAACCGAACCAAATGAGCATCTAACCTCTTATACATGTACCATCAAAGGTAACGACTTGGAGAACGATGAGATCGGGTCTGCTCTACTGAAAACATTTGGAGAGTTCCTGTCATAGGGAGCTATGATATGGTATCACAACTTACATCCTAATTCTTTTGATTCATTTTCTATGCTTGCATATTTTTTCATGAAAGCACACGCTGGTGCCATCAAGGTCGAGACCAGGAAGTCGGACCTTTTCAATGTGAAACAGAAAGATAACGAGATGCTCATAGAGTTCATGTCTGATCAACTCCCACCTATACCACTATAGAATGGCAAGGCAGGGTTGATGTAGCTTTTACCCGATAGGATCGGGATCGAAATCCATAGAGAGCTAGATGATTGGAGTTGAGTTTCTATCCGACTTAGCAGTGTGTATTGTTCTTAATTACTCTTCTAAACATGATTTGTTATGATTTTATACTAGTTTTAATACTAAAAATAACTACTAACAAGCTAGCTACAATATTTTTGTGAAGGTTTTATCAAGTATTTAAGGGCACTAGGGAAGCAACTTACACCTAGGCGAGTATCTAACGGGATCTAAAATCTAGGATAAACTTGTGGGTCATGGGCTCGTGATATAACCTCACACTAAATTACTCACCCAATACCTCTCAGTAGTTTGGGTGACTTTGCCCGAATTAGCTTCCTCAAACCTAATTGGGTGTTTCAACAAAGCAAATGAAATGGCTCAAATCGGGTATTACTATCTCTAGTTTTACCCTTTATTGAGGCTATCAATCTCTTGAATTCACCCCAATTCCTTGTTAGCCTATTTTACCTAAATTTGGGTTGTCTTTCTCAAGAGTAACCTTAGTAAAAAAGGCATGAATCAGGGTTTGCAACCACTAATTAAATGTATTAAGCATGAAATAGACTAAATATTACAGACCCAATCACAAGTAGACCCTAAAATTGAATATCCATTAGATACCCACACTAGGGTTGAGTCACAACCCTAGCTTATGGGTCTAGCTACTCCTTTTCATGGAAGAAATCAAAATAGAAGATGAAATTAAAGCCATAGATGTTGATTACAAAGATAAAATATAAGATTAAGAGTAGAATCTATGCTAAAATTACTCAAAAAGGTAAAAAACTACTATTCACGAGCTCCTTACAATATCTGATTCCCTAAAAATGAGAAAAAGAAGTATTTATACACAGCTAAAAATACTGGACAAAATTGCCCCTACAAAAATTTCGCTATCAACGGAATACTGAACGCCTCAGGGGAATGGATTCCACGGCCGCGTAATTATAAGCGCGGACCGCGGTTCTTGACTTGGCAGTTCTCTGAAACTTGTTTCCGCTCCCAGTGGAATATTGAGCGCCTCAATGGATCTTGACAGCGCGGCAGCGGAATTTTAGCGCTGACCGCGCTCTTGTGGAGGATCACTTTTAACAGCTCTCTGAACTTGGTATTCTGCTCCCAGCGGAATATTGAGCGCTCCAGCGGACAGGAAAGCGCTGCAGCGTAATTTTGGCACTGTCAGCGATTCCAAAAGCTCCAAAACACACCTCTCTGAACTTCAATTTGCGGCCACTGGCAGAATTCAGCTACAACGGAATGTCTTCTTCTGCAGCGAAATAATACCTCTCTCAGCGCTTTTTCTGGGTTCGTGGGTTGTGCAAGTTTGGCTCCTGGTTGAGTTATCTTTAGCCATTCTCATATATTTTACTCAAAACCTGTAATTTAAGTACCTTGCATTAGTTTTCGGGAGTACCTTAGTGCAATTTTGTCCCAAAACCTAAGCAAACGAGAGTAAATAGTAGGTAAAAATTCCTAGTTATCAATTTTGTCCTCAAGCAAACAAGGCAACTCCCACCTTCATAAGAAAAAGAAAAAGTATATCAGCTGTTCAAATGTGACTTCATCAAGCTTCAATTGGGACTAACAATTATCCTCAACACAAATGCATTATTGACAACATTATGCGATGACTTTCTTAGTTCACTAGGTCTAATGTAACACTAAAGCTTCAAGAGTTGACTCAATTCATCAAAGAGCTTCGCTCTCTCATGTAAATCACTGTGGATCCCAGACACTTTCTCATATACTCTCCGTGGGCTCATATCACCATATATAATGTACGCTCAAGACCGGGATTATCAAGAAGTGTGCTCTTCACTCTCAAAAGAATGCCACAAGTCCGGCTCTAAGTACCATAGACTTGCCTCTCGTGTAAATCACCACTAATGTAAGCTCACTCAACTTGAGATCCTATAGGGCTTTAATGAGATGTAATGAAGGCTTTTTGGATCAAATTCAGGAATGATGAACTATGATAGAACATCTTTCCTTAAGCACTCTATTTTCACACTTTGGCTCATGTTTTTCTTGACTCTTTGAGTCATTTTCTCTTCCTTGGGGTACTTATAGAGGCTCATTATCTCTATTTCTTTTACTTGAAGCTCATTTTTTTCTTTTTTTTTTCATCATTCCTAGCCTTTTCAACTTTGTTTCATTGAGTCCTTTCAACCTTTTCTTTTTTTCTTTTTCTTTTGACTTGTTTCTTTTTGGCCTTTCAACCTTTTGTTGGCCTTTTATTTTTCAACAATTCCTTTCATCACTGTGAATTTCCTCGTCTCTCCCCCAAACTTATGATTTTTACTATTGTTAATCATGAGTGCTCAAGGAAAGAATGGGTGCCAAGAGAGGGTCATTATAGAACGGATGAAAGATTGTAACATGGTTTTTGAACAGATAGGCTTAGGCTTAAAAGGGGTTGAATAAGGATACTATCATGGTAGGTTATGGAAGTCTTTAATTTCAAAAGGGAATCAAGGAGAGCCTATAATCACTTCACAAGTCGAGCTAACTTAGAATTTCGCCTAGAAAAATACTTGGGGCAAGTTCTAGACTTTTTGGAACCGCACTCGGGATATGCAATTCAAACCTCACCTCTCAAGCCATAGGATAATTAAAGAGAATAGAGTCGAGGGACCACAACAACCTTGGTTTAGATTGAAAACTCACCTATGGCTAAAAACACCACTTGATGACAGTTTTAGCCAACTCAAGACTCTACGGGTCACACTTAGAGCTAGACTCATCTACAATTTGTCTCTAACCATGAGGTCAAAGGTAAATATGATGGTACCAAGTGAAGCTTACTCGAGTCACATTTATTCATTACTACCAAAATAAAGGAAAAACAAAAACAAATGAAAAACGGACTCAATCCCTTAAGAAGGTCGTCACACCGTCTGTCGTAGGGAAGAGACACCCGGTTCACACAATTTTCACCCTTGGAAAGAACTGTGGACTTAAGAAAACCAAAGGCTTATTGATAACGAAAAAGTAAAGAAGAAGCTATAAGTTCAAAAAGAAGCTACTAAAAGAAATAAGAAGCTAAACTATAAAGGAAAATAACAAAGAAGTTATAAAATAGAAATACGAAAAGTAAAATAAATATGTACAATAGGGGATTAAAACGAATATACATCAAAAAGGGAATGAATATATACATGAGAACGGAAATTTTATATATACATACCAACTATAAAACAAACCAAAAGTACGGAAATGCAAATAAAGAAAAGAAAAGTAGTATTAGGAGTTATTACAAACCAAAATATCTGAATGTCTGAATCACCAAATCACCAATAGAGGCCACCCCTCCCCCCAATAAAGATTACCATTGCCCTCAATGCTAAATGCAAGAATATAGAATAGGGAAAGGGTGAGAGAGTAATAGAGAACTCCCTAGGGTTCCTCAGTCTGCATAGGGGTCGGGTCATCTGTGGAGGAAGGATCAGTGGCAGTCACTAGAGCATGGTCCTGTGGCTAGGAAGAGGCCTCTCCCGCTGGATCCTCGAGCTAGATCTCCATGTCATCAGTCGGGGGAATGGCTCCTCTCTGCACTGGGGCTGAGGCAACCTCCTGCTCTAGAACCTGTGTTGTCTGATTTGCAGGGGAAGGCTCTCCTATCAATAGATCAAGGGGGATGTCTCCCGCTGCTGTGAGCTTGGCTACCTCCTTCGTCAGCTTAGCCTGGGTCTTCTGCGTCTTCACCTGACTCTTTTTCAGCTCATCCTGACTTTTCTTCATTTTCTTCATAGCCTTCCCCAAGGAATGGATCTCCTTCCCATGTGTGTATAGGGTCTCCAATATCTTCTTCTGCTTATCAACCAAGCTCCTCAAGGTCTCCTCTAATGCTGGAGGCAACTGAATCTGTGTTGGAGCTGACTGGGCTACAATGGCAGTGGAGAGGTCAGTTAGCTTTGAAGAAGCTACCTGCAGCCAATTGTTGATACCAGCCAATGTCTGAGACACCCTTAGAGCAGCCTGAGGGTATGTGGAAGAGGTGGGCACTGATACATGAATGGAAATAGAAGGACCAGAGGAAGGCTCCGGAAGTACATAGTGAGGAACTTTGGGAAGGAATATGAGTGCTCATTCTTCTGGATTTTCCTATTGATCACCCTTGACATGATATTCCTGACGTTGATCGGGAACCCTTCCATAATGGACCCCACAATAAGAGCAGGGGAACGTGGCATGTCACTGTCATGAAAGGTGGGGTCTATCCTGCTGCATACAAATGTCGCCCAGCCCTTTGTCTTAAAACTCAGTGTGTTTCTGAAGATAGTAGCTTCTGTTATCAGCCACACCGGAGTGATACCAAGAATATCAATCACGAAGGCCAGCCACGAGTGAGCTAAATCACCTAATTCGACCTTCTCCAAGTAAAGGGTCTCATCTTCATGGTTGAAACCAACATAATCATTGAATGCATCACCATTGAATAACACTTTCTTGTTTCGAACTTTGGTCACATATGTGCCATTTTTGATGTGGGCAACATTGGCGTAGAATTATTTGACCACAAATTCATTGGTCTCACCAACGTTGCATGTGAAGAATTTACACCTTATCCTCTCGTTGAAATTCCTTTTGACGTTTGGTTGTGGGGAAGAAGGTCCTTCTCAACAAAAGCTCTCTCCAAAACAAGTGACCTCTGAGGCCACCAGTCTCTGAACTTGTGATAAGCTGGTTCAGAGACAAACCGATCCTGCCACACTGTTGGATTTATGGTCCTGAGTAGCTCTCCTGCTAGTACTTGGGTGTCACCACCCCTACCATCATCTGGGGTATCATCAGAACTATGGGTATCATCAGAACTATCAATATCAATTGAGGCACGTGTGGTGGATGGAACTGTTGCACCGGTGTCCTGAGGAGGTGAAGAGTCACTAGATAAACCCACGCTATCTGAAGAGCCTCATGTTGTAGGCTCGTTGACAAGACGCCTAGGTTGAGATTGAGACTCTACCGGGGTGCACCACTATCCCCCTCCAAAACCTCCCGTGAGGGGACATATTCACTAGACTCTGATGGGTCGGGAGTTGGCCTCCGGAGTGTTGATTTGTTTCCTATAATCTTTCTTGGGCTTAGGGGTGCTACCGGTTGTTTACCTCTACCACGACCCCTAGAAGAATCACTCCTTCTGAGTTGTTTGTCTGAGGCACCTCATGAATGAACCATTGTCTACAAAAATGTCAATGAATATCGTTAATACATGGTATACAAGTATTCACTTGAAGCACATAGGTAAATGATGCAGAGGATCAGAATCAGTTGCAGACAGACAAATCTTCTATCAGCGAAAAAGTAACCGCTGCAGGGGAAAGGCCACCGCTGTCAGCGAAATTATAGGGATCAGAATACCCACTCTCTGATGATGGAAACCGCTAACCGCGAAAAAATAGGCGTGGCCGTGAAAGTCTCATCGCTTTAGCGGAGAATCAAACGCGGCCGCAGAATCTATTGTACCATTCTCTGAATCTCAACTCCGCTGTCAGCGAAAAAGTGGCCGTTGCAGCGGAAAGCCAACCACTGTCAGCGGAATTATGGTCACTGTAGCGAAACAGTTCATTCAAAAAGTCCAAGCGCATAACAATCCGTTGACCGCGAATTTTTGGTCTGCTGCAGCTAAATTCAATTAAAATGTGCACTGACAGCTTGTTCAAGAACTAGGGTTTAATTAACTTAACAGAACTAGACATGAAGTATTGGAAATTGAAAACCCTATACTCTATTAGGAAACAATAATTCACTACCCATTGATTATACCCATTTGGTGAAACGTGCTTAAGAATTAGGTCTATAATTACCCCATTTAAGAAAATAATATTAAGAAGAAACAAATAAATAGATGAAAATATACAATTAAAATTAAGAATTTGAACATACCAGTGTTAGATTCTATGTAGGATGCTAACTTGTTAGAATATTGAAGCTTAGATGCACAGTAAAAGGGGCTATGAATAGTAAAGAGGCTCTGGGATGTAAAAGTGTGGAAAGGTTAAAAGAAGGGGGTCCACCTATATTTATACTTAAAACTGGGACCCCACCGGCTTACCAAGCGTGGCAGCGAAATTTTACCGATGACCGCGCTTTTTTTCCTTTTTGAAGAGCTGGGCCTTGAACATTTCCGTTGTGAGCGAAATTTTGGCCGTTGCAACGTAATGTTGGTTGCTGCAGCAGAACAAACTTCAGAGAGCATTCCACCCTTCCGTTGTCACGGAATACTAAACCGCCTAAGCGCAATTGAAACCGCTGACCGCGGAATTGTGAATGCGGCAGCAATTTTGTGCATCCTTAGCCCATTTTCCAGAATTTTGTCATGCACTGCAACAAACAAGTCCTACACAATTCTCACAAACAGGTTAGTTCAAGAAAATCTAATCTAAGAAGAAGAAATGAAAAAAGAAAGAAAAATCACTTGGGTTGCCTCTCAAGAAGCGCCTGATTTAATGTCGTGGCACGATGCAGGTTACCATGATCAAGTGAATTTCAACAAAGACACCACGTGGCTATCCTCAAATTTTCCCAGGTAGTGCTTGACCCGATTCCCATTCACACGAAAAATTTCACCATTTTTTTTTAGATCAAGGGCTCCAAAATGTGTGACCAACACCACCTCGAATGGACCACTCCACTTTGATTTGAGCTTGCCCGGAAAGAGACGAAGCCGTGAGTTGAAGAGTAATACCAAATCGCCAACTTTGAATTCCCGGTTCTTGTCATACTTTTCATGCAAATACTTCATTTTATCCTTATACAAAGAAGAGCTTGCATATGCATGAAATCTAAACTCATCAAGGTCATTGAGATGATCAACACGAAGATTTTCAGCAGTGTCCCAATCCAAATTCAACTTCTTCAAGGCCCATAATTCCTTGTGCTCCAACTCAACCGGAAAGTGGTATGCTTTACCATACACCAACCGGTACGGGGACATACTGATCGGTGTCTTGAATGAAGTCCTATATGCCCATACTGCATCATCAAGCTTTCTTGACCAATCGGTCCTATTGGCATTCACAGTTTTGTACAAGATGTTCTTGATTTCCCGATTTGAGACCTCAACTTGCCCACTAGCTTGAGTATGGTAAGGAGTGGACACTTTGTGATTTACCCCATACTTGGGAAGCAACGTATCAAAAGCCCTATTACAAAAATGAGATCCCCGTCACTTATGATTACCCAAGGTGTCCCAAATCGTGTGAAAATGTTTTTCTTGAGAAAACCAACTACACTCCAGGCTTAATTATTGGGAAAAGCCACAACCTCTACCCATTTGGAGACATAATCCACCGCCACGAGAATGTAGGTATTACCACACGAACTAATGAAAGGGCCCATGAAGTCTATGCCCCAAACATCAAATATATCAACTTCAAGGATCGTTGTGAGGGGCATTTCATCCTTCTTTGATATGCCACCCGCTCTTTGACACTCGTCACACCTCTTCACCAATTCTCTTGCATCTTTGTACAAGGTTGGCCAATAAAACCCACAACTCAAAATTTTAGAAGCTGTTCTTTCCCCACAGTGATGACCACCGTAGGGCGAGGAATGACATGAATCAATAATGGTCATTTGTTCTTCCTCGGGGACACACCGGAGAACAAATTCATCATTGCAAATTGTAAACAAGTACGACTCATCCCAATAGTAATCCAAGATGTCCCGTCTAAGCTTCTTCCTTTTGTTAGAAGAGAGATCACACGGGACAACTCCGGTAACAAGAAAGTTGGCGATGTCCGCAAACCAAGGCATGTCATGCATGGAGGCCGAAAGGAGTTGCTCACCCAGAAAGGCATCATTGATCTCAATACCATATTTTGGCCTTCCTTTCTCCTCTAACCGGGACAAATGATCGGCAACTTGATTTTCCCTCCCCTTTCTATCAACAATTTCAAGATCAAATTCTTGGAGCAACAAGACCCACCTCATAAGTCTAGCTTTGGAGTCCTTCTTTGTCATCAAATACCGGAGCACCGCGTGATCGGTGTGAACAATCACCTTGGCGCCCATGAGATAGGGCCTAAATATTTCCATTGCGAACACAATAGCCAACAATTCCTTTTCCATGAAGGTATAGTTAATTTGCGCATCGTTCATGGTTTTTCTAGCATAATATAAAGGATGAAAATTTTTGTTCACCCGTTGGCCCAAGACCGCTTCTACTGCCATGTCACTTGAGTCACACATGAGCTCAAAGGGAGAGCTCCAATTTGGTGTGGTGATTATTGGAGTGGTAGTTAACTTGTACTTCAACAACTCAAAGGATTTCATACATTCCTCATTGAACTCAAACTTGGCATCCTTTTCCAATAACTTGCATAGGGGATTTACCACTTTGGAAAAATCTTTAATGAATTGCCGGTAAAATCCCGGATGCCCAAAGAAACTTTGGACTCCCTTGACGGAAGTCGGAGGAGGAAACTTGGAGATAACTTCAATCTTGGATTTATCCACTTCAATGCCATCTTTAGAGATTTTATGGCCGAGAACAATGCCCTCCTCGACCATGAAATGACATTTCTCCTAATTCAAAACAAGGTTGGTTTCTTCACACCGGGTGAGAACTTTATCAAGATTCTGCAAACATTCCACAAATGAGTCCCCGACCACACTGAAGTCGTCCATGAAGACTTCCAAGAAGTCCTCCACCATATCCGTGAAAATTGTCATCATGGACCGCTGGAATGTGGCAGGTGCATTGCACAAACCGAATAGCACCCTTGAAAAAGCAAACGTCCCGTACGGGCAGGTGAAGGTTGTTTTCTCCTGATCTTTAGGGGCTATGAGAATCTGGTTGTAGCCTGAATACCCATCCAAAAAACAATAAAGTCCTGCCCAGCAAGTCTGTCAAGCATCTGTTCCAAAAATGGTAATGGAAAGTGATCCTTTCGGGTCACCTTGTTTATCTTCCTATAATCCATACAAACCCTCCAGCTAGTCACGGTCCGAGTAGGGATCAGCTCATTCTTTTCGTTTTTCACCACGGTCCTACCACCCTTTTTCGGAACACACTGCACTGGTGAAGTCCAAGCACTATCAGAGATTGGATAAATAACCCCAACATCAAGCCATTTGATTATCTCCTTTTTGACCACCTCTTGCGTCGCCTCGTTCAACCTCCGTTGATGTTTGACAGACGGTTTTGCTTCATCTTCAAGAATAATTTTTTGCATGCAAAAGGCGGGGCTTATGCCCCGAATATCTGCTAGAGTCCATCCAATTGCTTTCTTTCTCATTTGGAGCACTTCGAGAGTTGATTCTACCTGCACTTGGGTTAAGCAAGAAGAAAGTACAACATGTAAAGTACAAGCAGGGCCCAAGAATTCATACCTGAGGTGTAGTGGAAGAGGCTTTAACTCCAAATTTGGTGGCTCCTCGATTGAGGGCTTTGTCGGTGGAGTCTTCCGATTTTCCAAATCCAAAGATAGCTTGCGGGGTCCGTTAGAATAAGAACCCATGCCTTGCAATGCATTAGTACACTTCACCAAACCATCCGACACAACATCCTTATGATTCAATAAGATCGCTTCCATGGGATCCTCCACGTGGATCATTGAGCTTGTATCATCAATTATCACCTCGACAACGAGGTCCACAAAAGAGCACACCTCCATACTATTTGGCTGCCGCATTGATTTGCATACGTGGAAAATGACCTTTTCATCGCCCACCCGGAAGGTGAGCTCACCGGCCTCCACATCTACCAACGCCTTCCTGTTTCTAGGAAAGGTCTTCCCAAGATAATTGTCATCTCATAGTCGACTTCACAATCCAATATCACAAAGTCCGCTGGCAAGATGAATTTGTCGACTCGCACCAAAACCTCATCAATGATACCCAAGGGTCGCTTCATAGTTCTATCTGCCATTTGAAGCCACATCGAAGTTGCTCTCGGTTGGCCAATTCCCAAGGTTTTAAAGACAGAATAAGGCATCAAATTGATACTAGCACCCAAGTCACATAATGCCTTTGCAAAGTCCGCACTACTAATAGTGCAGGGGATAGTGAATGCTCCGGGATCCTGTAGTTTGGGTGCCATTGAGTGCAAAATTGCACTCACTTAGTGGGTCATCTTGATTGTTTCGCACTCCATGGATCTCTTCTTTGTCACCAAGTCTTTCATAAACTTGGCGTACCCGGGCATTTATTCAAGAGCCTCAACTAATGGCACGTTGATAGACAAACTCTTCATCATTTCTATGAAATTTTTGAATTGATTCTTATTCTTCTGCTTAACCAATATTTGAAAATAGGGAGGAGGAGGCCTAGGCAATGGAGCCTTGGCTTTTGGCACAACCGTCTCGGGTATGTCAATTACGTGTTCCCTAGACGGGTTCACGTCATTTTGTGATTCCTCCTCGTTGTCATTGATGTAAATCCTCACTTCACAATTTATCAGCTCTTCAATCACTTGTTCAACCTCAATAGGAACCTCATCTTGTTGCATATCATTATCATCACTAACAACCCTCTTTTCCTTGGAAGAACTAGCTTCACCACCACGACCACTCCTTGTGGTCACCGCCGTTGAATGTCCGATATTGTTGTTGTTCCCACCCTTCGAGTTTACTACCGCGTCACTAGGTAGTTCCCCCCTAGGGCGAGTGTTCAAAGCTTGTGATATTTGTCCCATTTGGACCTCAAGATTACGGATGGAGGTAGTGTGGGAGGCAATTTAAGCATCCGAATCCGCATTCCGCTCCATCATCTTTTAAACATATGCTCGATCCGGCCCATATTATTGCTTGATGAACTTTGACCTTAGGATTGATAGGGGGTGGATTATTAGGTTGTTGGTACATCGGAGGCCTTTGAAAGTCCGACCCCCGACTACCGTTTCCACCCCAATTGCTATTGTTGTTCCCATTCCAATTGTTGTTGTTGCCTCCCCATTGTTGATTGTTGTTCCCCCAGTTGCTAGAGTTGTTATTATTATTCCAATTTCCTTGCCCTTGATTGTTCCAATTTTGGTCGTTCCCCTGAGATCTCCATCGTTGGTTAGAAGAATTGTTCCTTTGCCCTTGGAAATTGTTTGCATACATCACAGCCTCATTTTGTTCATCAATAGGAATCATCATTGTTGTATCCACTCACACCTTGCTCACTTTGATCATTGTTGCTTTGCATTTGACTACCACTTTGTCTTCGCTTGTTGACGAAAAGATTGACCCCTTCCATAGCATGCACTTGCTTTGGCCCTTGGATTTGTTGAAGTTGCGCCTTAACAAGTTGATTCATGGTAGTTGTTAGCTCAGCAATGGCCTGACCATGGTCTTGAAGTTCTTTATGAAGATTTATCACACTTGCGTCACCCTGGGGCACATTAGCCCGACTTTGCCATGCTGACGAAGTTTCAGCCATTCCATCCAGAATATCACAGGTTTCATTATAAGATAGCTTCATGAAATTACCTCCATCTAATTGGTTGACCACACACTGATTAGTCGTGTTAATGCCCCGGTAGAATGTTTGTTGTATCATAGCCTCGATCATGTCATTGTTGGGGCATTTTTTGACCATTGTTCTGTAGCGCTCCCAAATCTCGTGAAGAGGCTCATTTGGTTCCTGCTTGAATGCCAATATTTCATCTCTCAAAGCTGCCATGTGTCCGAGAGAGAAAAACTTGGCAATGAACTTATCCGCCAACTCATCCCATGTAGAGATAGAATGATTGAGGAGTCGTTCAAGCCAATCCAGTGCTTTCCCTCGGAGAGAGAAAGGAAATAATCTGAACCTCAAGGCATCTTCCGATACATTGGTTTGTTTGCTCCCCCAACATGTATCCACAAATCCTTTTAAGTGTTTGTAGGATTTCTGATGGGGAGCACCCTTGAAATAACCTCGCTGCTCCAGATGTGTCAACATGACATTAGTGATTTTGAAATTTCCCGCCCAGATTCTGGGTGGGACAATTGCACTGGCATATCCCTCATTCGGAAGCACCCGAGGAGCTACTCTTGGAGGAGGGGGGAGGTTCTGGAATATTATCATTGGCATTGGCCTGGCGGCCTCGTCTTTGAGCTTGAGGTACTAGATGCACCTCATCATCCCGGTTATCATCTACCTTCTCCCCCTGTAAAACATTGCCCAGAGGATCATCCATGTGTACCTGTAGCGATTGAAACACACAAATTAATAAATAGAAGGAAATAAAAACAATCTACACAACTAATCGAATAGATAACCAACACCGTTTTAACTCCCTGGCAAAGGCGCCAAAAAGTGATCAGCTCCCACCTATACCACTATAGAATAACAAGGCAAGCTTAATGTATATTTTACCCGATAGGATCGGGATCGAAATCCACAGAGAGTTAAATGATTGGAGTTGAGTTTCTATCCGACTTAGCAGTGTGTATTGTTCTTAATTACTCTTCTAAACATGGGTTGTTTTGATTCTATACTAGTTTTAATACTAAAAATTACTACTAACAATCTAGCTACAATATTTTTGTGAAGGTTTTATCAATTATTTAAGGGCACTAGGGAAGCAACTTACACCTACGCGAGTATGTAACAAGATCTAAAATCTAGGATAAACTTGTGGGTCATGGGCTCGTGATATAACCTCACACTAAATTACTCACCCAATACCTCTAGGTAGTTTGGGTGACTTTGCTCGAAGTGGCTTCCTCAAACCTAATTGGGTGTTTCAATAAAGCAAATGAAATGGCTCAAGTCGGTTATTACTATCTCTAGTTTCTACCCTTTTATTGGGGCTATCAATCTCTTGAATTCACCCCAATTCCTTGTTAGCCTATTTTACCTAAACTTGGATTATCTTTCTCAAGAGTAACCCTAGTCAAAAAGGCATGAATCAGTGTTTGCAACCACTAATTCAATGTATTAAGCATGAAATAGACTAAATATCACAGACCCAATCACAAGTAGACCCTAAAATTGTAGACCCATTAGATACCCACACTAGGGTTGGGTCACAACCCTAGCTTATGGTTCTAGCTACTCATTTTCATGGAAGAAATCAAAATAGAAGATGAAATTAAAGCCATAGATATTGATTACAAAGATAAAATCTAAGATTAAGAGCAGAATCTATGCTAAAATTACTCAAAAAGGTAAAAATATACTATTTACGAGCTCCTTACAATATTTGATGCCCTAAAAATGAGAAAAAGAAGTATTTATACACAGCTGAAATACTGGACAAAATTGCCCCTACACAAATTCTGCTATC
The DNA here is from genome assembly GCA_005239505.1 of Nicotiana paniculata. Lineage (NCBI taxonomy): Eukaryota > Viridiplantae > Streptophyta > Magnoliopsida > Solanales > Solanaceae > Nicotiana > Nicotiana paniculata. Next base: position 15,380 of record MDKI01265955.1, on the reverse strand, counting down.
TGCGGAATACTGAACGCCTCAGCGGAATGGATTCCGCTACCGCGGAACTATAGGCGCAGATCGCGGTTCTTGACTCTGCAGTTCTCTAAAACTTTTTTCCGCTCCCAGCGGAATATTGAGCGTCTCAACGGATCTTGAAAGCGCGGCAACGGAATTTTAGCGCTGACCGCGCTCTTGTGGAGGATCATTTTTAACAGCTCTCTGAACCTGATATTCCGCTCCCAGCGGAATATTGAGCACTCCAGCGAACAGGAAAGCTCTGCAGCGTAATTTTGGCGCTGTCAGCAGTTCCAAAAGCTCCAGAACACACCTCTCTGAACTTCAATCTGCGGCCACTAACCGAATCCGCTACAGCTGAATGTCTTCCGCTGCAGCGAAATAATACCGCTCTCAACGCTATTGCTGGGTTCCTGGGATGTGCAAGTTTGGCTCCTGTTTGAGTTATCTTTAGCCACTCTCATCAATTTTAGTCAAAACCTGTAATTTAAGCACCTTGCATTAGTTTTCGGGAGTACCTTAGTGCAATTTTGTCCCAAAACCTAAGCAAACGAGAGTAAACAGTAGGTAAATATTCCTAGTTATCAATGTCCCGGTTTCAGATAGAACGAATGGACCTGCCGCCGTTTGCTGACCATTGGGTTGTCAAGATTTCACTCAAGGACTCAATATTCGAAGTTCGGTGGCTTCACAACAGCTGAAGCAGAACCTGATAGAATATCTGGCTGTTACCTTGGCCGATGTGCATAACAGGTATCAGTCGAAAATCAGAGTCGAAGATGATCAACTCGAGGCCCCTTCGGGGTCTGTTTATCCTGTCCGAACCATTGATAAATCCAAGAGATACATTTACCAAGAACCAAGATCAAACACGAATCACTATCAACCGTACAATGGGGATCGAAAATGTAACGGATTTGGGAGAAATCTTAAAAGAAGCGAAAGGAGAAACGATCGAGGTCAGCACATTCGGGGACTCATGAGTAAAACAACTTCGACAAGCCCGTCTGGCCTAAGGAAGCACCGAGGTTATCAGAATACAACTTTAACATTGACGTTGCTGCTATCGTATCAGCTAACAGACGTATCAAGGACACCAAATGGCCTCAACCGTTACAATCCGACCCATCCAAGAGGGATCCTAACTAGATATGTGAATATCATGGAACTCACGGCCACAAAACAAAGGATTGTTGGCAATTGAGAGAGGAAGTAGCCCAATTATTCAAAAACGGGCATCTTCGAGAATTTCTGAGCGACCTAGCAAAAATTCATTTCAGGAATAGGGATTCTAACAAGTTGGATGAGCAAGAAGAACCTCAACACATCATTAACGTGATTATCGGTGGGGTAGATGTTCCTCAAGGGCCGATGTTGAAACCCACCAAAATATCCATCACAAGGGAGCAATGTACTCGAGATTACATACCAGAAGGAACCTTGTCTTTCAATGATGAGAACGCAGAAGGGATCGTACAACCCCACAATGATGCACTGGTAATATCTGTACTCATAAATGAATCTGAGTTAAATGTGTGTTAATTGACCAAGGTAGCTCCGCCAATATCATCCGATCGAGGGTCATGGAGCAACTGGGTCTACAAGACCAAACCGTGCCTACAATCCGAGTTCTAAACGAGTTTAACATGGCGTATGAAACTACTAAGGGCAAGATAGCAATACCAGTAAACACCGTCGGGACCATCCAAGAAACTAAATTTTATGTGATCGAAGGAGATATGAGGTACAAAGCTTAATTTAGAAGGCCATGGATCCACAACATGAGGGTAGTGCCCTCGACACTGCACCAGGCACTGAAATTCCCAACACCTAGTGGAGTTAAAACAGTCTATGGTGAACGACCGTTGCCAAGGAAATTCTCGCGGTCGAGGAAGTGATACCGGCATCTAAAATCTCAATATTGAAGGATCCGAACCAGATGGTTAAAAACGGAGCCAAATAGCAATCACTGATACCAGCATTGGCAGATTCGGACAAACAAGGGGAACGCGAGGATGATGATTACGGGGTTCCCAGATCTTTTATATGCCCCGATGATTTCGACTCCACTAAATCGACAGTCGAGGAGCTGGAATAATTCATATTGAGAGAACACATACCCGATCGAAAGGTATACCTAGGCACGGGGTTAAGCTCCTAGATCAGAAAGAAACTCATTCAATTTCTTATAAATAATGAATATTGTATCGTTTTGTCCCACCTTGACATTACAGGGATCCCACTGGAGATAAACCACTCACAAGCTAAGCCTGGACCCAAAGTTCTACCCGGTCAAACAGAAGAGGAGGCCCTAGTCCGAGATCAAGCATGCTTTCATCAAGGACGAGGTATCTGAACTCCTTAAAATAGGGTCTATTCGGGAGGTCAAATACCCAGGTTGGTTAGCAAATGTAGTGGTAGTCTCTAAAAAAGGGAATAAACTATGAATGTGTGTAGATTACAAAAATTTGAATAGGGCGTGTCCCAAAGACTCTTTTGCTTTTCCCAACATCGGTCTTATGATCGATGCCACTGTCAGCCACGAGATCCTCTGTTTTCTCCATGCCTATTTCGGGTGCAACCAAATACGGATGGACCCGGCTGATCAAGAAAAAACTTTCTTCATCACTAAATATGGCACATACTGCTATAACGTGATGTTGTTCAGACGAAAAAATGTCGATGCCACTTACCAACACAAAGTAAATCGGATGTTCAAGGAACAAATAGGAAAATCAATGAAAGTTTACATTGACGACATGTTGGTTAAGTCCCTGCGAGCAGAGGACCATTTAAAACATTTGTAGGAAACCTTCAGCATATTGAAGCAATACAATATGAAGTTGAACCCAGAAAAATGTGTGTTTGGAGTTGGATGGAGTAAATTCCTCAGATTCATGGTATCCAACCAGGGAATCGAGATCAACCCCGACAAAATTAAAGCCATCAAAGATATCACGACCATGGACAACGTAAAGGCCGTGCAAATACTAACCAGACGGATAGCCGCCCTAGGACGATTCATTTCGAGGTCATCCAATAAGAGCCACTGATTCATTTCGAAGCCAAGTGCAACTCCCTACTTATGGTAAACCGAGTTAATGGAGCATCGAGATAAGAGAAGAACGAATGCAAAGATACATGGAAAAGTTGCAGGTAACATTACATCTGTTCAAAGAATGTACTTTGTAACAGTGAGACCGATGCCCTCGCGTACTTAGGGTCATCGGTCGAAGATGATGAGTTCAAATCGGGGGCAGTCGTACAACTTATGAGATCAGTGGTGGAAGAAGGACATGCCATGATGAACTCGACGAGCCTAACTTGGGACTGGAGAAATAAATATGCAGAATATCTCAGCACCGGGAAACTGCCCTCGGATCCAAAGAATCGAAGGCCCTCTGTACAAAGTCAACCCTGTTTAGCCTGTCCGAAGACGGAACCCTGTTCAGTACAATGTTTGATGACCCGCTTGATATATGTATAGGTCCATGAGATACTGAGTATGTTTTGAGGGAAATCCACGAAGGTACATGTGGAAATCATTCGAGCACCGAATCGCTGGTTCGCTCAGCGCCAGTTACTAATGGATCGACATGGAAAAAGACACAAAGGAGTTCGTTCGAAAATGTGATGGGTGCCAGAGACACGCTCTGGTGAGTGATCAACCCGAGGAGCTACTGCATTCGATTTTGTCACCATGGTCGTTCATGAAGTGGGGACCGGACATTGTTGGCCCCCTTCCATTGGCACCTGGTAAAGCTCAGTTGATATTGTTTATGACTAACTATTTGTCTAAATGGGTGGAAGGCTAGATTTACGAGAAGGTTATCGAGAAGGAAGTCATCGATATCATTTGGGACCACATCATATGCCAGTTCAGAATGCCGACCGAGATCGTATGCGACAATGGGAAATAATTCATCGGCAGCAAAGTAACCAAATTTCTTGAAGACCACAAGATCAAAAGGATCCTATCAACACCATATCACCTTAGTGGGAACGGACAAGATTAATCTACCAAAAAAACAATACTCCAAAACCTTTAAAAGAGGTTAACTAACGCCAACAGAAAATGGAAGGAAATCCTACTTGAAGTCTTATAGGTGTACCGTACGACTTCAAAATCCAGTACCGGGGCCACCCCATTTTCGTTGGTTTATAGCGCCAAAGATCTAATACCAGTCGAAGTCGGAGAATCAAGTATCAGATTCTGATATGCAACAAAGGAATCGAATGATGAGGAAATGAGTACGAGCTTGGAGCTATTAGATGAAAGGCACGAAGTCGCCCTTGTCCGGTTGGCTGCCCATAAACAACGGATCGAAAGGTATTACAATCGAATGGCCAACCTTCAACACTTCAACACCGGGGACTTATTACTAAGGAAGGTCACACTGAGCACCCGAAACCCGAACGAAGGGAAATTGGGGCCAAACTGGGAAAGACCGTACCAAATTATCGAGATCACCAGAAAGGGATCCTACAAACTCGGAACAATGAACAACGAGAAACTACCGAACAACTGGAATATAACTCACTTGAATCTATATTACTACTAAGGTACGGCTCCGTTCTTTCTTTTATTTACGTCTTAAACTAATGCATCCAGGTAACTAACAAGGAATGATACAACATTTTAGGTCTGAAAGCACGCGTTGCACTCTTTTTCCCTTGAACCGATTTTGTCCCAAATGGGTTTTCTGGCAAGGTTGTTAACAAGGCAACAAGTAAATCGTGCTAACTTAGAATTGAAGTTCGACGACGAAGATCAAAATAGCATTCGGGGCCTTTCTTCGATCAGCCCCGAACACTGGGGACATTACCCTTGGATATCGACTTTAGCAAGGAAGAAAACTTTGTGATTAAAGGATATCGACTGATATGATTTGTTTTAAGAGCCAAACAGTCAAATGAGTCGTGCCCGCATAGACTTCTCAAGCACTGACACAAAGCATGTGTACATGCATAACTATTATGCACAAGAATAAAAATAAGTCTCTTCCTTGCGCACAAACATCTTGTGCTTTAAAAATTTTCTTGCATTTCTCAAGTACTGTCCTACATCTGATCCCCTAAAGGTGTGGAGCCCAAGGTCCAGCTTAATGCGAGTTGGAACGATCACTCTCTCTTTGGGACTGTCGTCCGAAAACAAACATAGACGGCCTGAGATATCAGATCTCGGTGGGCATAAGACCAATTAGGCAGCGCCCAAATTTTAAAGGTCATGGCCACCCCCACTCAGGGAATGTTATCTTACCTACGCCCGGATAACTCGGGATAGTAAGCTAGCTGGGAAACACCCAAACTAAAAGGTCTACGACCATATTAACACGGCTCGGAGACGTCCGAGACCCGTAACAAAATAACGAGGCCTTAAAATTATTTAACCAGTTGTAAAGACTACCCTCGGCAAACTAAGATCTATTCTAAGTACTTTGGGGGGGGAAATTTCTGGTCACACCGAACCCTCGATGCCAAAAAACAAAATAATGTTAAAGGCAAATTTTGTTCGTACCTCCGAACATAAACTAACTATTTCACTCTAAGGCATATCGATCTTTGCAAATATAAATAAAGAAAAGGGAAAATTCAAAAGTTGTTGAAGGCAAAAATCCTATATATATATATATATATCAAAAATTCTTTTTACAAGGGCCAAACAGCCCTGATGCAAATTTTTACAAAGGTCGAACGGCCTCAACAAAAAGGTAATACAAAAAGCAGAAAACAAAAACATCTAAAAGAGTCCTAAGTGGCCTAGTCTTCGTTGGGGGCCGCATCATCTCCTTAGGAGTCTCTGCCACACTCAGACTCACCCAAATCTTCAGAAACCTTTGAATCTTCCTCCTAGGGATAGGCCAGCTTCCTGGCCTCGGCTTTGAGCACCTTGGTATTCTCGATCTCAGCCGATAAATCAAAACCCCGAGCGTGAACTTCCTCGAGGGCCTCCCTTCAGGATTGCCACTTCAACTATAGTTTTTACAAGGTCCTGAGTCGCCTCAGCATCGGCCTTGTATTGGGCCACCTTTTCATAAACTTCGGCTTTGAACACGATGACCTCTGACTTGGCCGTTTTAAGATCCTTGGCTAGAATTTCTCCATCCAAGATAGCCGAACCTAACTGGATTGAGCTCCTCAACCTTTTTGGTCTGAACCTCGGGCCTCTCATTTGCTGCTCTAAGCTGGATTTCAGCTGAAGTTAGTTGTTCCCGAGCATCCTCCTTTCCCGAGACCAAACGATCAATTCAACCTCTCTATTCATCGGTCCCAGCTTTGACTATATCTATTTCAGCTCGAAGCTGGTCAATCCGATCGAGTTTTTGCTGGACCTTTGGATTTTGACCATCAGTCACCGAATCAAATTCATCGTCACTAACCTCAAAAACTTTTATCTGCTCGACCAAATCAGCATGTTCCTTCAGTGAGCTTACAAACTTTAGCTTCGAGTTGCTTCAGCTCGTCCCGGTACCTTAAAAAGGTCTCGTGATGAAGCACCAAGGCCTACAAGCACAAAAATAAAAACTAAGTTATCTACGAAATAATATGAGTGTAAATAAAAAATTCACTTAGTAAAGCATGAAGTTACCCGGTTGAGCGCATGTTGTGCTTCATTGAAAAGGCAGGGCGCATCCACTTCGTTCATCTTTGCTTGATCATCTTCGGTCACCAAACACCAAAGATAAATGGTTACCCCTACGGGGGCGGAGAGACTCGGGCATCCTCCAGAAGGGAGATAACAATGGATCATTTCCGATCGGCATTATCACTTGGTGTAAGTAATCGATCGACCAATTTCGGACTCGAGGAAGGCCCGCTTGCTTCAGAGGGTGAGATCTTCTTTGGTATATCTAAATCGCCAAATTCGGTCGCATCCTCCGTGGTCGCTGAATCCACGTCGTCGAAAAACTGGCGGAAGGGGTTAATCCCTCTATGGGCCCCCTCGACGGGGTGTTCTTTTGCACCTCGGGCCTCGTTGAACATCAACTCTGTGAACGATAGCGACTCGAAAATTTTCTATCGGGCCAAGTGCTTCTTGAGAGGCTTTTCCGCATCCCGGGAAGCTTCAGTTCCTGACTCCTCCTCGGCCTCCCCGACTTGATGAAGATCATCCTCATCTCCCTCTGGTTCGAAGACCCTTTGCCCTTCAAGCTGCGACGGCTCGTTGGCCACCAGATCGAAGGCTTCTCCCTCCCCCTCAGACTCATCCTTCAATTGATGGAGTGATTCCGGAGACAATACTCATGTGGTTAGATATTGGTATTCTTGTTGAGATTGATAAAGTGTATTTACGCGAGAATTAGATCTTATAAGAAAATTCGGATGTTGAAAATGGTTCTAAGGTTTATGCGCAAATTTGATTACGACAACAATAATAACCACAACAACAAACACAATAAATTTTGACAAGTGGGGTCTCAGTAGGGTTGTATGTACGCAGACCTTACCCTACCCTAGGAGGGAAAAATGTTATTTCAAATAGACCCTCAGCTAAAGAAATGATTAAAAGAAGCAGCAAAAACAAGTAATAACAACAACAAGTTATTAAGAAAACTGAAACGAAAGATAATAATCAAACAGTAGATTGTAATAGCAATGTAAAAATAAAGACAAACCATACTAACACTAATGCCACTGGTCTAAGAAAGAAAGGGGAAATTGCTCAGTTACCTACTACAGTCTATCCTAATTCCCGACCTTCACACCCTTCTATGAAGGATCATGTCTTCGGAAAGCATCAACTACGCCTTGTCGTTCCTAATCACCTCTCCCCAATATTTTTTTGTCCTACCTCTACCTATGTTCATACCTACTAAGCCCAACCTCTGACATCTCCTAACTTGGCATCTATGCTTTTTCCCTTCACATATCCGAACCATTTCAGTCTCGCCTCCCGCATCTTATCCTACACGAGGACCACTTACACCTTTTTCCTAATAACTTCATTCCTAATCTTATCTAACATGTTATGACCGCACATCCATCTCAACATCTTCATTTTAGCTGCTTTCATCTTATTGATATGAGAGTTCTTGACTGGTCAATACTGCGCTCCATACAACATAGTTAGTCTAACCACCACTCTATAAAATTTACCTTCAATTTCTAGTGACACATTCTTATCACACGTGATACCGAAAGCGAGCATCTATTTCATCTGCTCTACTCTGATACAATGTGTGACATTCTCATCAATTTTTCTATTTCTTTGTATTACTAACCCAAGGTACTTGAAACTTCCTTTCTTGGAAATGACTTCTACATCAAGCCTCACATCCAGCTTCATGGGTTACGTGACTGAACTTGCACTCCAAGTATTTTTTCTTGGTCTTGATCTACTTGAAACCTTTGGACTCCCGGGTCTATCTCCAAACCTTTAGCCTACAAAAATTACAAAAACAAGAGGTCATATTGTTACAATCTTTCTCACCTTCTTTAAGGTTGAGTTCGGGTGAACACGTTGTTGGCTTCAAACAATGCAAAGATACTATTAACACTTACAGTCCGCTTTGGGCTAAATTCATAGGATTTTTTTCAAAAATGCCTCATACTATTAAGAGTATCCAACTCCTTATAAATAATATATTTTTCTTTTCTACTTTCTATAAGGGACTTTGTTCATACATACTCAAGAATCTTCTCTTGAAATAAGTTTCACATGACTCATCATCATTTATGTCCTAATTTGAAGATTAATTGTGTTCCACCCAAATAATATGAGTATTTGATGTCACTGAATCCCAGAGGAAGCGCTATGTATGCGTTCTTGAAGCTATATGTAAATGTAGTAAACCGGTCCATAGAAGGAAAAATGTACTAAGCCTGTCCCTAGGGCTGCTTATCGGGCAGATTGAGCGGTTATTTACTCTTAACGGTTTGGCTTATCGGTTATCGGCTTTTAAATGTATTAATCCACTAGTCGCCCGATAAGATATCGGGCAGATTGGTATCGGTTTAGCTCTTATCGGGCGGTTTATCGGCCTAATTCAATCTATATTGCGTTCATTACTGCACTAATTGTTTGCTGACCGCGTACATCCAATATGTTAAATCAACAATATTGAGCGTCACTGCTCAATATGTTAAATTGTTAACGTCAGGAAAAACCGAAGAAAAGTTCAATATTGAGCGTCACTGCACACTGCTCCTCAATATGTTAACATCACTGCTCAATAGTCAATACACATGTCTGTTAACACCTACCATTACAATATTACATCCCAAAGTAGATTACATTACATAAGTACATTGATAAATCCGTAAGTATTTTCAAGTACATTAATTTCAGCCAAACAACAAGATTCAGACCCTAACAAAACAGTTGCAGACACCCACGATCTTCTTTCAATCTTCATTTTATAGTTGCATGCTAACCAAAATTCCCATGATCTTGTAGTATGTAGCTTCTTGTATGTATTTGGTATGACGGAAACCACTCCATCCATGCCTGGAGAGAAGAACTCAATTATTAGTAACAAACAAATGCCAAAGTGCAATGTAGGATCATGCAAAACTAAAGCAGCAAACATCACTACATCAGAACCCTTAAAACAAATGCCAAACAAATGCTAACAGGTAAATGGACGACCATCAATGGATCGTTTAAACTGAAGCAGCAGAACCCTTGAAATTGAAGAATTTGATGAATTCATATACCTTAATAGTGCAAAGTAGAAAAACCACAAAGTAAAATGAAACTTAGATATCAACCAGCAGCAGGTTTCTTTCTCTAAACACCAACTTTTACAGTAAACAAACAAATAACAACATTCAGAGATATCAACAAAACAATAAGATTCAAACCCCAACAAAATAGTAAGATTCAACACTTGAAACCTTGATGGGTTAAATTCGGATTTTTACTAGATATATTAACACTACTCGTCAATTACGGAAGGGTCTTTTCCATTGTTGGCTAAATCTGAAGAAAAAAATTAAAATAATGAGTCGTGCGATAAATATAATCATATCAACAACACTTATATACAATAAATATAGTAACAATATTATTACCTTGTTCAAGCTGCTCGATTTTATCAAGATCTTCCTCAACACTAATAGGTTGTTTTAATTTTTCATTTCGAAGCCAATCTTGAAGACACACTAGAGCTTGCACCAATTTAGGAGTTAATAAACTCCTAAATGAATCAAGAAGACATCCTCCCGTACTAAACGCACATTCGGATGCCACACTTGAAACCGGAACAGCTAATACATCACGAGCCATCTCTGCAAGAATAGGAAATCTAGCTGAGATCAATTTCCACCAAAGAAGAACATCAAATTCTTTAGTGTCATCCTCAGTTTCTTCACCTAAATATTTATCTAACTCTGTTCTAGTATCAACACCTCCACTCGCACTTTTATATTTTTTTATATCTTTCATGAGTGATTCTAAAAGTCCTATATTTTGGGTGCTTGCTTGACTGCCAGACAGCCTGGAAGTCGAAGTGTCCAACGAAGAACAATCTGAAGATGAAGCAAGCACAACACCTTTTGAGATGTACTTTACATACTCACTAAATAATGAAGTCATGTACTCCCTCACTTCTGCTTGTATAGTTTCCCCCGGATCTACACTAAATATCTTTACAAGTGCATAGCCAACTGATTCGATCTTGTAACGTGGATCCAAAATACATGAGATAAAAATTATCTTGTTCATTTTTCCTGGATCACCCCAATACTTATCAAACTTTTGTTTCATATTCTTTTCCATTTCACTTAAAATTGTATCCTCATTTGCTATCAATTGCTTCAAATAAATAGCAACTGGGCAAATTTCAAAAAAATGAATATTCACATGTAACATAACGTGATCCAGATATCTTCAAAGTAAGAAGATAGAAGATTTCAAGAAACTTTGTAATTCTTTTTACATTCTCCTCATCACTACTCAAAAGTTCACCCGTAGGAATTCCAACATCAATATAAGAATTCTCAAGATAATTTCTCAAGACAATTCCACTAGAACCATAATGTGAAAATGCACTTTCAAATTCAACAGCTCTGCGCAACATCAAGTAGGTGAAATTCCACCTAGTTGGAACATCTAAGCATAAAGTTTTTTTACAATTGAGTTGTTCATCATCAAAACATTCTTGAAACCTCTTCAACCTCGCAGGAGACTGCCTAACATATCTCACTGCATGCCTAACACGTTCAATAGACATTGAAGATTCTTTTAAACCATCCAGGACCACAAGATTCATGATATGAGTCATACATCTCACGTGAAGGTGAGTACCATTCATCAAATTAGTTCCCATTTTTGTTCATTTCTTAGACAATTATTTTACTGTCACGTCATTTGGGCTTGCATTATCAACTGTGAAAGTGAAAATATTATTTATCTCTCACTCACGTAAGAAACTACCAATACCATTTGCCATATATTCTCCTTTATGACTAACAATAGGACAAAAATTAATTATTCTCTTATGCATATTCCATTCACTATCAATCCAATGGGCAGTGATACACATGTAATTGATTCTTTATATAGAAGTCCAAGTATCATTGGTAATACATACTCTTTATTTTGTTTCTATAAAAAACCTCTTCAAATTTTTCTTTTCTTCATTAAAAAGATCAAAATAATCCCTAGTTACAGTACTAAGGGAAGGGATCCGAAAATAAGGTTGCGCCACTTTCATAAAGTCTCTAAAAACTTCTTTCTCAACAAAGATAAAAGGAAGCTCATCAACTATTACCATACGACATAACGCCTTCCTACATTCTTCTTGATCAAATTTCCAAGTAACAACAACTACGTCACCCTGACTACCCCCCGGAGCAGATTGAAAGCCTAAATTTGATTGTTTTTTATCAACAATAGCAGGGAATTTAGGACACTTAAGCATATGAGAAAGAAGTGTCGATGTACCTTCGTTGGTCTTAAATACATACTCCATAAAGCAATAGTCACATTTTGCTTTTGTACTCCCTTCAGAAGTAATAATTTCTGTAAAATGATCCCACACAACAGACCTTTTTCTCCTTTTTTTTGGTTATATTTGACTCTGTTGTTTGAGCTTGACTTATTTAATTTGAATTAGAAGCCCCACTTTCACCCATCATCACCTTATCACTTTGTATATTTTCAGCCATGTATGAGTCACTGCAACAAGAAAAGAGGTGTTCATTCTCAGTATACAATATTCTTCCATAACTAAGCAGAAATAGAGGTGTTCATTTTCTCAAATTTGACCATTTTGATTAAATAAGTAGGGATAATAAGAACCATATTTTCTTTCTAAAATCTATCAATTTGACAGTGGAATCTTAATAACCTTTCTTCCTCCTTTTCCCCTTTTTGTTTGTTCCTTTACATTGAAATATGAAATTAAACAAAAACGACTTAAACTCAGTCATATGACAAGGGAATGTTCCATTAATTAAACAGTGATTCACTGCATAAAATCGATTCAGAGAACTGCACAGATGATATGCATCAGTATGATTCAGAGAACTGCATAGTTTTGCTTAAGATTAACAGAAAAAAAGCCCATTATACTTGGTGTTTTCGGTTTTCTTAAATCATGAATTGGAGCACAGATGTTTGAAGAAATGTCTAAATGAAAATGTCCTCTTCTCCTACCCAGAACATATAAGAGGCAAAACCAGAATCTTTTCCCCTATCAAATGTATCTTTTCTTTGATTTTAAAGACATCAAAAAGAAAAGAAACTTACCATCTGTTGACTACTGCTCTAGCTATGGCGAGACGGAGAGGCGACTGGCGAGACGGCGAGAGGGAGAGGCGTTAAGGTACTGCTGGTGCTGGAAGTCGACGAGATGAGAGGAGCGTTAGGGTTTCTCTTACGCGTTAGAGACTAGAGAGTAGAGAGAGACAGAGTACTGGAACAGTGGAACTCTGTGCAAGGGTTTTTTATATTTTATATATATATGGATAAAAATAAAATTTATATATATATATTCTTAACGGATTATCCGTTAAGAAAATTGAATAATCCGCCCCAAAACCGATAAGCCATTAATAAAAAAAATTTAATCTGTTCCCCGTCCGTTAAACCGTTAACCCGATACCAATAAGCCATTAAGCTCTGGTTTTGGATCGATTTTCGGTTTCGGATCGGTTTTGAACACCCCTACCTGGCCCTACGTCATCAGTCCGCCATCGCCATACTCGTCCCGCCAAATCATTGGGTCTGATACCAGTTACTGGAATAAACTGGCACAAAGATACTTTTAACATAATATGATACTATTCATTTTGGGCCAAACCCAATTTTTCTAAAAGGCCTCATATCATTAAGAGTATTCTACTCCTTACTTGTAACTTATTTTTCTTTTTTATTTTCCACGTGTAAGTTTATTCACACATGCAACACGTATGAATGCAAAAGTTACATCCGCCAATGTTCGCAAGGAGTTCTTACTTTATTCTAATGCATAAATCCTTGGACCGTAAGAAGCTTTTTGGCATCGGCGATAGTGCGTGGAAATTCTTTACTTGGCATCAAGGGTCAGAGGGATCTGATCCCAAAGTTTATCTCCATAAGAAAAGGATTTGCTACTAAAGCAAGTAGTATCACAAAATATTGGCATAGTTGATCGTTCAGAAGCTGGATTGTGTCAAGAGAAAGGCATAACAAAAAGATTATGTGGCAGACGATCACATCTTCCTTTGGATTCTAATTTCCACCTCTGGAACTGCCTAGATTAGATTAAATAACAAATGTATTATCCTCGAGATAGAGATACGGGCATAATTGATATTTGATAGCTATCACAAATTGCCTTTTATCTTTTCTGATTAAAGTATCCTACTTTGTTATTATGTTTAGCAAATAAGGTAAACAATAAGGGTCACTCAGTCTGAATATTGAATCGCTTACTTTTTTTCGGTTTTAACGTCCAACCTTTGATTTGAAAAAATAAATAAAGTTGTCATGCCAAAGAGCTCTTACAAATAAAACTGAGGAAGTTTATTTTTAGCAGTTGCCAAAAGTTATCGCTGACAATGTATATATAGATATAGCGAATGCAATTAGTTCAATCGACCGGCTAATTTTATATGATGCCCAATAAAAGAAGACTGCTAGTTGAATGGTAAAAATTGCACGGGGTACCCTATTTAGGCTAGGGCGCTCCTCTTTAACCTGTACCCGCTTTGTTTTTTTATTTGCACCGGTATCTTTTTTTTGTTAAAAGCCTTTCGAAAAGACAATTTTACTCTTTTTATTACAAGTCTACTTTCTCTTCAAGTAAACCTCATTCCTCTACTTCGCAAATACTCTCTTTCTCTCTCTCTCCCGTTCTTCGCTTTTACAATCGTTATTGTGTTTTGATATTCATCGCTTCAACTGTTTGTTCGCCAACAATACTATGTATAATCACAGGTACATTGCAGTACCTTTACGCCTTAATTTCTAGGTATTATTTTTTTGTGATAGTCATGTCCTATAGGGTTTTGTTTGTTTTTTTGTGACATTCATGTTCGATAGGTTATTAGGAGTTAGTTCTATAGTGATTTTTTGTCATGTATACCTTAATTTTATGGAGCTGATATTTTTTTGTTTTTTGTGTTTAATTATTGGTGTTAAATTTGTGCTTTGCTGAGTTTTTTTGTTTTGTAACTGGTTAACTTCAACGTTTTAGCAGTTGATGTTTTGTTTTGTAACTGATGTTTGGGAGCTTAAGTTTTTGTTTTGTTTTGGTAATATGCTGAAATTTTTAAACGTGTGTGTCTGTTTTTTATTTTTTAACTGGTGAACTTCAGCTTGTTTTTGTTTAGTAGCTGAAGTTTTTTATTTTGTTTTGGTGAACTTCAGCATATTGGGAGCTTAAGTTTTTGTTTTGTTTTGCTAATATGCTGAAGGTTTTGAACGTGTGTGTCTATTTTAAATGAACATTTCTATAAATTCTTTAGCTAGGGAGCTGAAGTTTTTGTTTTGTTTTTGGTGACCCTTCAACATATTGGAAGCTGAAGCTTTTTGTTTTATATTTGTTGAGTTTGTCTTCTTTGAGCTGATGTTTTTAACTAATATCTTTTACTTTCTTTCAATAGATGGCTTCTACAAATCCTACAGCACCTTCAATTCCTCCAGCAGCTAAAGCATCTAAAAACCGTACACAATCAAAAGGTCCTTTACTCCGTATCGTTCCTCCTACAAGAGCAGGGGAAAGATATTTTGAGTTTCGAGATTGGTTTAACTGTCGTGCTTACTAGAAGGGTAACCATGATTTAAAGAGTTTAATCAAAACTTTCTTGACTCCTGCACAAGAAGAAAAGCTAACTAATGGTACTTTTCGATATATTTTGGCTATGGAGAACTTGAAATGCAGCATAAAGTTGTTCATTGCTTGTGTCTTTCTCGAATATTCACCAATGATCGAGACTCCATTAGTTTCAAGATT
>ML322131.1:0-126663 GCA_005239505.1 Nicotiana paniculata | reverse complement strand
AATAATCAATCAAAATATATTAATATTACAAGAAATTCATCCCCAACGGGTTCTACCCAAAACCCTAGAATAAAAACTTAGCTACTCATGTTTAGAAGACACAAACTACAAGAAATTGCATAATTGAAATATAAAGTAAGAATTACTAAATGTAGAAATCGATGTTCTTGCACTTCAATGGAATTTTCTCCTTCTCTACTTTGATTCACGAAAATCCCCCTTTAATTGTGTTTTAACAGTCTATTTATATGTTTAGGGCAAACCCTAACCATGTAGGATACTTCTATTTCACTTGGGAAACACTTAAACCCGTCAAAACACGATTTCTGGCCAAACTGGGGACCTGGCGTTTGGTGGCTAACGCCTGGCTAACGCCAGGCAAGGGCTGGCATTTCAGCCCTAACGCGTGGCTAACGCCAGGGTAGGGCTGGCGTTTCAGCCCTAACTCCTGGCTAACGCCAGGTAGGGCAGGTCGTTTAGCTCTGTCGCTCGGATATCGCCCGGGTGTCTCCTTTCGCGTATTTTTCAACGTATTTGCATCCTTTTAGCCCCGTTTCCATCTCCACTTCAGCTACAATTGAAATAAACTCCATTAAGCACATAACAAGTATAATTTTATCATTAATTCGCATAAAATGTAAGGTATATCACATGTTAAACTATGCAATTTAGTCTCGCATCAGTAGCTAGGCCGAATACCCTCTTGAAAGCTTTCAAAAATCGCCTA
Organism: Nicotiana paniculata; assembly: GCA_005239505.1. Taxonomy (NCBI): domain Eukaryota; kingdom Viridiplantae; phylum Streptophyta; class Magnoliopsida; order Solanales; family Solanaceae; genus Nicotiana; species Nicotiana paniculata. Next base: position 125,936 of record ML322131.1, on the reverse strand, counting down.
TGGTGTGGAAGAAATGGTGAAAAATGGTTAAGTCCCAAATTAAATGAGCTCACTGACTTCAATGACCTTGCACCTGCGACTCGAGGACCGCACCTGCGGTCTCGCACTGGCGAGCCAAGGCTCGCACCTGCGAAAATTGGCAAAGGGACTGGGGATCGCACCTGCGGAGGGGTTTCCGCACCAGCGGATCCGCTCCTACGGAGAAAGGTCCACATCTTTGATCTGGGATTTCTCCCTTATGGGTCGCACCTGAGAGGCCTTGACCGCAGGGGCGGTCTCGCACCTGCGATCTGGGCAACCGCACCTGCGGTCACACCAGACCTGGTGCACCAGCAGCTGAAGCTGCTGGTTTTTGGCCCCGTTTGGTGTCCGGGAGGCAGCTGCCCACCCGAGCTCCCGTGAAATTATACCAACAAGTCCAAAATCATATTACGGACCTTCTCAAGCCTTCGGAACACCCAAAACAATGCTAAAACTCAAAATCACTCCTCAAAATCCCCTAGAATCAAACTTAAGAATTTTCAAGTTATTGAATTCGGTTTTGATCCACCGAACCGACCTATGCTACTAGGAATGACACCAAATTTGGCAAGCAAGTCATAAATAACACTATAGAACTATTCCCGGTCTCGGAATTTCGTTCGTACCTCGATAACACGAAAACACGTTCCAAACCAAATTATGAACTTAAGGAAACTCTATTTTTGCTATTTGGTGTCGAAACGCTCCCGGGTCATCCAAAAACCATTCCGGACATACGCACAAGTCTGAAATCATCATACGAAGCTACTGGAATAGGAGAAACTCGATTCCAAGGTCATTTACTCAAAATATTGACCAAAGTCAAACTTGGCCTTAAAAGCCAATCTTAAAGAACCAAGTGTTCCTATATTACTCTACACATTTCGAAATCCCGAACCACCCGTCCCCGCAAGTCATGAATCACTAAAATCAGCTACAGGAAGTCTTATTTAGGGGGAACAGGGTCCGAATACGCAAAAACGACCGGTCGGGTCGTTACACTAATTATCATCAAGTGGTTTATTTGAGCCATATGTGATTTTCAATCTTATCTAGGGTTGTTGTGGGACCTCGACTCTATTTTCTTTAACGATCCATTAGCTTGAGAGATGAGGTATTGAATTGCAAGTCCAAATCTCATGCCAATAAGTCTAGAACTTGCCCTGAATGTTTGTCTAGGCAAAATTCTAAGTGTAGCTCGACTTGAGAAGTGATTGTAGGATCTTCTTGGTCCCATTCGGATTTTGAAAGTTTCCATAGCCTACCAATATGATATCCCTAGTCAACCCCTTTGATCCTAAGCCTTTTTCATTCAATAGCCACATTACAAGCCTTTATCCGTTTTATAATGACCCTCTCTTGGCACCCAATATTTCCTTAGCATTCATGATGAACGAAATGGCAAGAGCATAAGTTAGGGGGAGAGACGAAGAATTTCAAAGTGATGAAAGGTTCAAAGAAAAGAAAGAATTATTGAAAAGGAAAGGTGAAGAAAAGGAAGAAAAGTCAAAAAGACATAGATCAAAAAGAAAGTGAAGGTTGAAGGGTTTCAAAGAACACAATGTTGAAAGGCATGAAATGATGAAAAAAAAGGGAAGAAAAATGATTTTCAAGAATGAAAAAGAGTGACAGTGTGTCTCTCTAATTCCCCTAAGGAAGAATAAAATGACTCAAAAAGTCACGAAAGTATGAGCCAAAATGAGAAAATGGAGTGCATAAGGAAAGATGAAACCATCATAGTTCATTATGTCCTACCTTGATCCAAAAGCCTTCATTACATCCCTGTTAAAGTATTATATGATTTGAAGTTGAATGAGCTTACATTAGTGGTGATTTACATAAGGGGCAAGCTTATGGTACTTAGAGTCGTACTTGTGGCATTCTTTTGAGAGTGATGAGCGCACTTCTTCACAATCCTAGATTTGAGCGTTGAATTCTAAAAAAAAAGTGAGATTTGCTAAAGGAGAGTAGCGGAGGAGGAGTCTGGGATCCAAAATGACCTACGTGAGAGAGAGAGATGCCTTGATGAATTGAGTCAACTATTGATGCTCTTGTGTCACGTTAGAACTATAGAACTCAAAAGGTCGTAACATGATGTTGTTGATAATGCATTTGTGTTGAGGGTAATTGTTAGTCTCAATTGATGCTTGATGAAGTCACCTTAGGACAACTGAAACATCCTTTTCTTTTTCTTGTGGAGGTGAGAATTACCTTGTTTGATTAAGGACAAGCAAAAGCTTAAGTTTGGGGAAGTTGATAAGTAGGGATTTTAGCCTATTATTTTCTCTCTTTTACTTAGGTTTTGGGCCAAAAATGCGTGAAAATATTCTCGGAAACTAACTTAATGTGCTTGCTTGCAGGGTTTGTTCAAAATGATCCAAAGAAGCCATAATCAACTCATAAAGGAGTCAAAGTTGCACAAATCCTAGATAGGGACAATAGCGCAGACCACGACATAAAAGAGCGACCGCGTAAGGATCAATGTTGACGCGACCATTAATCCATGGACCGTGAAGTGGAGATTCAGAGAAGTGATTTTTGGGCACAAACTTGGGCGCAGTCAGCGGCAGAAAGAAGCGGCCGCGAAGTTACTGGCGCGGCCGCGGTTGGAATTCCGTGGACAGCGTTTTCCATGGTTCAGAGAGTTCATAATTTCTACAAGAATGAGAAGGGTGGTTTGCGTTATAATTACGCGGCCGTGAAAGACACTCATGCGGAAGCAGTGAATATTGTGGTCCGCGAAACGAAGCCTAGCCCAGTCCCAGTTGTCCGAAAATTTCAGCTTAGTATAAATAGACCTTTTTGTAAATTTTAGATGAAGTTTTAGTTTTGAGAGCACGTGAACGGCTGGTTTTTCCCTTTTGGGGATATTTTGTACAAGATTTACCTTCAAACTTTAGATTTTAATCTTCTACTTTAATATTATGGATTATATTTCATCTTTATCTTTGATTTCTGTTGTTATTATGAGTAGCTAGACCCTATATCTAGGGTTGTGACCTAACCCTAGTGTGAATATTTAATGGGTCTTGATTTTTAGGTATTAATTATTTATGGGTTAGTGATACTTACACTAATTCATGCTTGAATTGTTGAATTAGTGGTTGAAAACACTTATTCGTTCCTATATAACTTAGGCTCTTCTTGAGAAAGAGGGACTAAGTCTAGGTAAATTAGGCTAACAAGGAAATGGGGTGAATTCAAGAGATTGATAGCCCCAATTAAAGGGTTAAACCTAGATATAGTAATACCTGACTTGAGCCAATATCACTTGTATTGCATGAGCACCCATTTGGACTTGAGAAAGCCAAATTGGGCAAAGTCACTCAAACTATCGAGAGGTATAGAGTCAGCACTTATATGTGATGGTTATATCACGACCCCAATCAAAACAAGTTTGTCCTAGATTCTCGATACCCGTTAGATATACACCTAGACGGAAGTCACTACCCTAGTGCCTTTTAACACTTGAAAACTATCACAAAAAATATTGTACTTAGCTTTCTCTTAGCATACAATAGTATAAAATTAGAATAGAAACAATCACAATCACGTTTGGAAGTGCAATTATGAACAACACACGCATCTAGATTAGTTAGATAACTAACTTCAAATCAGTTAACTCCCTGTGGAAATCGATCCCGATCTTGTTGGGTAAAACTGCATCGACCATCCTCGCTACTCTATAGTGGTGTAAGTTTGGTGACGATCAACGACCTGTTGAAGGTTATACGTTGAAGGTGAATCAAGTTTTTTTTGTCAGAAAATTCAGGCCAAGGGTGAGAATTATTAGGTGTTGTCCTGATTTTCTTACCATATTTGGTTTTCCTATCTCTCAAAAGAAAGGGCAACATGTATACCATAATTGGGTTTCCTTTTCTTAGAAGGAAAATATAATTCTTCCATATTTGGCTAATCCCTTTTTTTTTGTAGGAAAAATTTTGGACTTCTATAAATTGAGGATCCTCCCTTCTCATTCAGGAGTATCCAGAATGTAGCCATATGGGTTTTCAGAGTCGTGTTTAGGGGGAGAACTTTACAGGCAGGTGTTAGCATGTCACTTGTGTTTGCCTCTTCGTGAGGTCGTTCTCTCGATATTTTGTACTCTCTTTTATATAGTGGATTTCTCATCTCTGTCATGGACGTAGGTCAATTGATCGAACCACGTTAAATGTTTGTGTCTCTTTTAGTAGATTTCTCTTTTGTTGTGTGATTAATCATCGTTCAAGATTTATTTTACTAGCTTACGCATGATACCTGATTATTTCGGTCCTAACACTTGATGCCTATCCTTTCTGTATAGTATTAATAAGAAATTAACGATTAAGCTAGTTTATTTATCAAATAGCAAATGTTCATACAAAATGGAATAGAGGAAATACTAAAAATAGCTAGAATTATTCAGACAAGATTTTGACATTATGCTAGCGTAGAATCATTTTCTTTTCACTTTATAAGGCAGTATTATTGTTCCATTAAAAAAATTACTATTCATTCATAATAAATTAAATCGAAAATCTGTTGGTTCGGCTATATACGTCTTTAAAGGTCTTTTTCCTCTATAGTGGTTTCAATAATAACCTAATTAGCCGGCCATTCCAGAGGCGGATTCAGGATTTAAATTCTATAGGTTTAATTTTAATATTTTTAACAATGAACCCATTATATTTTTAAAGTTGTGGGTTCATACCTACTATAATATATGTACAATATATGTATAATATGTATATAATTATACATAATCTGTAACGGGGCATATCTGAACCCAATACGTTTGATGCGGAGCATAAGTTATGTGTAAAAATTCATTAATATTGCAATAAATAGTAACTATGAATCCATAATTTTAAAAATATAATGAATTCAATGCTAAACTCAAATATTGAACATATAGAGTTTAAATCATCGATACGCCTCAGAATTCGTATATAATCTATAAATATCAGTTAAAAAAAAAAAGAACCATTAACGTGCCACAATAGATTGTGCATGCCATCAAATGGGTGTGACCCACAAGGCTGGCCCAACCCAACCCGCTAGTTTGATAGGGTTAAGCTAAAATATTTGAGGAATTTTCATAAATCACTATTGTTTATTGTTGATACCCAATTTTTTTAATATATATTTCAAAAATACATATATACTTTCAAAATAGTTCATGAGCATCAACTAGTATTTTTCCATAATTTTCTGTAATTTTAAAGGATTTTTAATTAATTTTTTCCAGTATTTTATTATCTAAATAATTACTAATTGCATCAAAAAAGATTTTATAATAACTTTATTACTTAATTTTTATCATTTATATCTATATTAAGCTTTAATCATTTTATGCATAATTACATTTACATCTTTCGGTTATAATTGTAGTAACTTTGCAATAATAGCTCATACATGCATAATTACATTATTTACACGGAAAATGATTTTTTATATTTTTATAATATTAATTATTATTTTAAATAATTTTTCATATACAAATAGCATTTTTATCATTTACTAATTTTTTTTATTAATTAATTTATTAATTTAAGTAGGTATTTAAAATATAGCCCCTTTTTTAATTAATTTTCAAACCTCCCAGCCCAATACTAACCAACCCAATTCCCCTAACCCATAACCCAATACCCAATACACTACCCATACCCATACCCATACTCATACCAGCCTAGTTAAACCCGCCCCACCTGACTATCCAATCGTGGTTGTTGATATCAGAAGATCAACGGCCCTAAACTACCCAAACCCTTTTAATATATCAAAACCCCTCCAAACCCTATGTCATTTCCAACCAAACCCCCCGTCACCTGATCCTCTCCTCTCTTCTCTCTCAACCCGCAAACCCTAGCCCCGTCACACTTTTCCCTCTTGATTCATGGGATTCCCCTTCGATTACATGTCTTATTTGGCTTCATTTCTCTAGTGGTTATACGATCCTGATACAACTCGATTCATTTGCCTCAAATGGCAAGTGAATCTCAAGAGACTCAAACCAGATTTGGTTTAAAGTCTCTCATATCTTGATTATTCCGTCTGTGTTCACTCTTAATACCTGTGAGTACGAATATCTTCGTATTTTTAGGGTATTTATCCTTTAAAGTTTCGATACTTCTGTCTCTTATAACCTTTTATTATTATTATTGACTGATTTTATTTTACCCTAAAAGCTAGGGTTTTAATTTCAACAGATTTTGCAAAAAAAATATTTTAATCTTTAAAGGTTTTCATCTCTTGGTATTTCTTAGGGTTTCCTTATTTATTTTGACTGATTTCACTTATTAGATGTCTTTGTATTTCTTAGGGTTTCGATTGTTTGACTTTTTATTCTACTATTTTTGCATGTTCACCTATTAACTCTGTTGACAAAGTGTTAATTGATTTTACTTGCCTAAATTACGGTTTGAAATCAGCTTTCCTTTAGTATCAGTATTTCCTTATTAAGATTTTGCATGTTCTTACCTTATTTATGTGATTAATTATCTGTACTAGTGGCTTGATTTTGTGCTTGATTAATGGAACCTACTCCTAATTGAATTTGGAATTAGTTCTTACCTTATTTAACCTTATTCTTAGCTACCGATCAATTCTGTGTAAGGTTTTCCTTAAATTAAGTGGTACTTTACTCGATTCTGACTTGTTAATTAATTCATGTTAACCTTAATTGACTGTTAATTGATTTTCATACCTTATTTGTATGTGACTGGTTCATTACCTTACTTGTTTATTCCATTGTGTGCTATTTAAACCTCTTCCTTGTTCTGATTCTCAGAATGCTTCAGAACCCCTTTTAGAACAACTTTTCAATTCTAACACTCTACAAGGCTCACTCTCTTATTCTCACAAAAAACATATGCTTTCTTTGTTCTCTTGTTCTGATTTCTGCATTGAGGGGCTATTATTTGGCCGGCTGAAAGCCAATTCCAAATTCTCTAGAACTTAACTGCTATTGCATTGTTACTTGCTTTCTTCTCAACTGGTATGCCCTAACTCTTGCTATTTTGTTCTCTATGCTTTATTCGACTAGTTTGTTTCAATCCTCAGCATTATTCTATCTTTATATGATTACTTCAAAATAATGTGAACCCTTTCCTAAGTTAGTTTTAATGTCCAGTCTATTTCTTGTTCTAAACTCTGCCAGATACTGTAAACATGTAACCCAATATATGTTTGTGGTTTAATTCGTTGGTCCTGTCTATTTCTGTCTCTGTGTTTAAGCCATGATTGTTTTAAATACTAGAATCAGTATTAGATATCATCCTGTTTGACTATGTGCTGAACATGAACTTTGTTTTCTTCTTGGTGCAGTCAGCCTGCAACTCTGTGTTCTGAACTTTCCTTCTTCTAAAAAATTGAAGTATTTTAAAACCTGCCCCCTTACCCATAATGCACTGGTTTTCAAACTCCTACTCCTAGTCATTTAGGTTCTCACCACCCCCAGTGTGAGCATTGCCTAGGGTCCTTGAGACTCCTTTGAACTCTGACACATTGGGGCTGGTCTTCCAACCTTTTATGAGTTATCTTTCTGAATGTGGTTCTGGTGTGAGCATTGTTCGGGGTCCCTGAGGCCCTTGGGAACTTTGACACACTGGAAGCCTGATTTTTATGTACCATGGATGGATCACTACTATGCTACCAAGCTGTTATGTTTGAAGGCTTGTTTTCCGGGTTTAGATTGGGACTATGATGGCTCCCTATAGTATAATTGTTTCTATTATGTAATTCATTCAATATCTAGGTTGTAATAATATATGTAATAACAGATTTTGGGTTAGTAAAAGCTGCGGGGGGGGAGGGGGGGGGTTCTTATATCTCTTGTCAAAAATACTGGGTAGAGATCTTGCCTACAGGATTTAATCGTGCTGATTGAATTACGTGAGTACTAGACTGTGTTTAGAGATCCTGCCTATAGGATTTTCCTGATTATTTTGATTCCGTGTTTTCACATTCGCATATAGAGATCCTGCTTATTGGACTTTTCATTTAATTTTGCATTAGAAATCATGTTCATAGGATCTACACATATTTTCAACAAAACGTGCATTAGTGAACATGTCTATAGGATCCTCTTTGTTTGAAATAATAATCGTTTCCTGGAAATCTGCTTAATTTCTGCCACATACGGTTAATATATACCATGCTTATAGGGTGAAATCAGTTTTTAAACTAATAGATATCATTCCTATAGGGGTTTAAATCGAGTCAACAATTAGAAATCATGCCTATAGGGGTTTAAATCAATTCAGCAATTAGAAAGGATGCCTATAGGATTTAAAAGCAATAAAAACCTGTGTTTATGAGTTAACATCAGTATTACACTTAGAAACCATGTGTAACGATCCGACCAGTTGTTTTGATCCCTAGCGCGTCGTTCAGCGGTTCGAGGCCATGAGCAGCTTCGTCAGAATTAAATTTTGGGAAGTTTAGAGTCAATTTGGAAAGAAAATTCTCATTTCATAAGCCTTAAGTTGGAAGAATCGACTAAGATTGGATTTTGAGTAAAAGACCTCAGAATCAGGATTTGAAGGTTCCAGCAAGTTCATATGAAGATTTCGGATTTGGGCGTATGTTCGGATCGGATTTTGGATGACCCGGTAGCGTTTCGGCGCATATTGTAGAAGTCAGCATTTTAGAGGAAATTTCATAAGTCTGGGTTGAAGTGCATTTCAGTGATATTGATATCCGTTTGGGATTTCGTGTCTTGGAATAGCTCTGCATGGTGATTCTGGAGTTGGGAGCACAATCGGAAGCGAATTCGAAGGTCCGTAGGTTATTTTGAAGTCATTTGGCTAAAGATAGAAAATTGAAGGTTTTTGAGAAAACCGACCGGAAGTGGAAATTTTGATATCAAGGTAGGAGTGCGATTTCGAAAGTTGGGCCAGGTCTATAATGTTGAATGTGACTTGTGTGCAAAATTTGGGGTCAATCGGACGTGATTTGATAGGTTTCGGCATCGAATGTAGAAGTTGGAAATTTCAAAGTTCATAAGGATTGAATTGAGTTGCGATCAATTGTTTCGATGTTATTTGATGTGATTTGAGGCCTCGAGCAGATACGCATTATGTTTTGGAGCTTGTTGGTATGTTCGGGTTGGGCCTCAGGGGCCCCGAGTGTTAACCGGACGAGCCTCGGACCAAGTTTGAACTTGGAGAGCATAAGTTGAAACTCCCAGCTTCTGGTGTGATCGCACATGCGCTTGGATGGCCGCAGGTGCGAGCTCACGGATGCAGGGCATGAGTCGCAGAAGCGAAAAGGCATGGGCTGGCCTGGCACCACGAGCGTGAATAATTGGCCGCGGGTGCGAAGACCGCAAGTGCGGCAAACCCACCGCAGGCGCGAAGGTTTTGCCGAAGGCGCGAAGATCGCTAGGCAGTGAGTGTTTAAAGCGGGGATTTGAGCATTTTTGCTCATTTCTTCATTCTTGGGAGATTTTTGGAGCTTCTTGAGAGGGATATTCACCCAGCAACTTGGAGGTAAGTCAATCCCACCTATTGCAAGTTAATTACTTGGATTATATCTAGATTTTTACATGGAAAATCATGAAAAATTGTGGAAAAGTTGGAAATTTTGAAGAAAAACCTAGAATTTGCATTCTTGGATTTTGACCACGAATTTGAGCATGAATTAGAGTAAATTGTATATTTGAGTTAGTAAGGCTATGGGTAATCATTATCTTCAAAAGGTTTCGGAATCCGCGCACGTGGGCTCGAGGGTAATTTTGTCAACTTTCCAAGTGGAGTTGGGGATTTATATGAATTAAATTGTTATAAGTTTTAGAGTGCATTTTCATTGGTTTGCCCGTTATTTGGATAGTTTTGGGGCGTTGTGCATCAATTTGAGTCGTCGCAGGGGGGCTTGGAGTCCGATTATGAGTCTTCGGAGCGAGGTAAGTCTCCTTTCTAACCTTGCGAGGGGGAATTGCCCCCATAGGTGAACTAATTAAATATGTGCTACTATTTGTGGGGGCTACGTACGCACGAAGTGACGGGAGTTCGTGCGTAGCTACTATTATGTTTATGTCTGGGTAGTTTAGGACCCGAAAGCATGTTTTATTTGTCGTTCTTGTATCTTTGCTCACGAATTTCAAAATGTTTAAACCTTATCGAACTTGACAAATGAATTTCTAGAAAAAGATTTAAATACCATCTTTGTGACCATTAAAAGAGAAATTTCTATTTCTTGGGTAATTGTTTCCCGATATAGATGGGATGGACCATTTGAATGTGTATGCTTATGTGTGACCGCTTCACAATTTATATTCCGCGAGCAGGGTGATTCCTTTCCACCACTCTTATGGGATCGGTCTGTTCGCCTCGGCAGGATTTATGTACCACACTCTTATGGGATCGGGCCGTTCGCCTCGGAAGGATTTATGTACCACACTCTCATGGGAGCGGGTCGTACGCCACGACAGGTTAATAGATGCATCTATGGTTCGCGTCGTTCGACCCTTCGGCAGTGCACAATTTACTTTTATATTGGATCGGGCCGTTCGCCTCGGCATTTCCTATAAATATACATCATCCCCATGGAATCGTGAGGAATATTTGGCAAAAAACCAGTTCATCTGAGGGTTTTTCCCCCTAATTTGGATTATGGCAGCCTCTTTGATGAAATCCGCCATATTTATTTATATGTTTCGGCTACGGAGGGGAACTTGCTAGTAGAGAGTTGAGTAAATTGTAAAGAGGGAAAATATACCACATAATCTGTACTTGTATGTCTTATGTATTTACATTGCTCTATATTAATTTATTTCTTTAGTGCACTTGATATTGTTGGTCCTTTAGTAAGTGTCAAATTCGACCTCTCATCACTACCTCTTCGAGGTTAGGTGGGATACTTACTGAGTACACGTTGTTTTTGTGATCATGCTACACTTGTTGTGCATTTTTATTGCACAGATACATTCGTAGATAGTGGCCCTGCTTGACGCAGTGATGTGACTGACTTGGAGACTTAGACAAGTTGCACTATCCGGAGACGACCCGCAGTCGGCAGAGTCTTCCTCATATGTATTGTATTTATTGTAAATTCCTTGTCCAGTTTGTATTTTGGACAACTATTATAGTACATGTAAAATTCTTAGATATTTGCTCATGCACTTGTGACACGGGGTTCTGGGGAAATTATGGGATTTTTTCACTATTTAAATTTGTTAAGATATTATTGTTTACTCAGTGGAAATTCGCTAATTATTATATAAGAAAATGAAAAAAAAAATGACTTCAAGAATTTTAAAAATAAAGATTTTATTAACTATTTAAATGATTGGCTTGCCCGATAGTGGTGTCCGGCGCCATCACGACCTTAATGGATTTTTGGTCGTGACAACATGGTATCAGAGCACTTGGTTCCCTTAGGTCTCACGATTCATGATCAAGTCTAGTACAGTCTTGCCGATCGGTACAGAGACGTTTGTACTTATCTTCGAGAGGCTACAGGGATATTAGGAGTACTTCTCTTCTTGATTCCTCATCGTGCGGTTTGATTCCTTTGAGGCTTATGCCTATGTTCCTTCTTACTCAATCTTACGCGTAGCGAAGCGCTTGCTATAGAATTTGAGGAATGGTAATGGTACTACAGGTATGGTGCATGATTTGTTTCCATGCGTAACTGGTTGGGGCTATTGTCATCGCTCTGGGAAGGATAATATGTTGTTTCAGCTCAGTAGTTGTGTTTCTGAGGGATTTGAGGCTATGATAGGGTTGTTATGATGCTTATGATTGGTCACCGCACGATATTGACGTGGTGATAGGAAAACTTGCCCATGTGTTGGGACAATGAATGACTTGGAAGGAGGTCTTCTCAGAGCGTGATTCCGAGATTTCAGTATTATATTTTTGGTGGAGGAAAGGCAATTGGACTATGAATGTGCATGATCGGGTTGATAAAGTAATAAGACTTGGTGTTTTCAAGTGAGGTAGAACCTTCATCGGTGATGTGATATCGCCGTCTTTGATCGAATAGAATGTGTTAAGTTCGTTGGTGTTATAGTTTCTTCGGTGGCATTGGGTCAGAGTGTTGTGAAGTAATATTGAAGAAGCGGTTGTCAGAGGTCATGGTGTGCGGCGGTACAGTATTGAATAAGTATTTCTAAGAAAGGCGGCTCGAGAAAGATGATCTTCGGAAAGGTTTGAAGCTGTGGTGAGCTGCTAGTTTAAGTGCTGCAAAGATAGTTATTGGCCTAAGGCAATGGCTGGGCAGCAAAGTATGAGAAAGGACACGTGGGAAGTGTCAGGTGATGGTTAAATTTCTAAGAGGCCAGGTGTAAGGAAAGGAAGTCAGGTAGTTGCTTGCAAGAGTGAGTTTAACTAAAATGGGAGAGTAGCATATGAGTTTTGTGGTAAGATAGACACACCTCTTGAGTGGAAGTTTGGAGTGATTTGGGAATTTTAGTGGGTGATGATTGGGTACGCGGACTTAAATTGAAATATTGGCTATTTTGGCGGAAGGTTGGATACGACAGAGAGGAGTTGTTGGGGATGAAGAAGGATTCAATATAGCGGTGAGTTGGAAGATGTTGTCGCACTTTTAGTGGATGTCCATGAGGAGCGGACGGACTGGTAAGTTGGTAAATAAGGACGGGCGTAGGATGGGGTATTGATGTCGTAGAGATTGTGCAGTACAGCGTCGTTGGAAGGTGTCAATTGGTAATTTTCGCAGGAGGGTTATCTCCTGTGAGCAGGTTAGCAGTCGTGTGGTTGGCAAGTTTCTGTGAGGAATTCCAGTGGCTATTTGGTAGGAGGTCGAATATGTGAATGATGCAAGGGAAATTGAGTATTCATGGAATGCTAACAGGAGAATTTAGAAGAATTTGACGGGTTGGTTGAGAAAGATCATGTCAGCAATGAAGAGAGAATTTCGGTGGGGTTTAAAGTAGTGCAAGGAGTAGCTTCGGGCTAAGTGGAGAGTCTCACCGCCTGTGATTGGGTTGCAGGATTATTTTCTCATGGGGTTGGGGATTGTCGGCGTATTGGCAAGTTATTACAGTTAAGGGGAAATGAGTATAATAGTAATTGAGCATGAGATTTGATAAAGGTATGCAAGGGTTTTCCTTATTGAATCAGGTTTAGGCTTTGGAAAGATTCAGGATTTATGCTTAGTACATAGGTAATCTACAAGTGAAGGGATTCAGTCGGGTGCTTTATCAATATGGGTGTTCAGGTGCCAGCGAAGCCGTAGAGTTGATTATATTCGGGACCAAGCAAGAGTGGGTGACTCTCAACAATGGTTCCAATGGATTCAAAGGTTAGAAGGTGATGTCTAAGGATTTCAAGCCACCGTATGGTTAAGAATCGAGCTTTTGCAGCAGAATTATGGGAAGGAGAAAATGGTTGGAGATATTCGGCGTGTAGAGTAGAATTGGGGTTCATAAGAAGGAGAAAATGACTTTGGGTTCATGGAAGGATTATCGGAATGGGTATAGCGATCAAAGATGTGAATATGCGTGCAAGGAGGGCATGAAACGGTTCATGGGCCTAGAAACGAAACGGTCTCGTGGAATGGAGTCACTCAAGGTTAGTGCGAATTGAGTTGCTATGTGTTGATTGGGGTTATCAGTATTCTTTCGGTGAGTGAAAATTGAATTGAGGTAAGAAAAAGGTTTCTATGTGATGAGGTGTTCACGCTATTAGTGGTTCAGAAGTCATGATGGCATTCTTGTGCTATCCCATATTGGCATGTTAGGTGCGGTAAGCAGTATGTAACTAGAAGTAAGGATCGAGGTTGCGGTTTGGTGTTGACTAGGATGTCATGAGCTCAGATGAGCAAGAAAAAAAAGGGATTTGAATGTTAAGAGTAAGCTGGTGTTGTCTTTAGTGTCACCTGGGATCGGTGTTTGGTGAAAGAGGCTTTGCATCCTAGTTATGGGTTCCTGATTTGTTTTACAGCGTTAGTGTGGACAGTGGTGGATGTGCAGACTTGCTACCTTGTGTGGAAGGTCGTGGGAGCGTGACCACGGGATGATCGTATGAGTGTGACATGTAGTCACTTAATGGATTGAAGATTTGGACTGAGTATAAAGAAGTGTAATATTGCTTATTGGAGAATTTATGCCTGGAAGGCATTCGGTTCATTCGGTTGTGGATTGTGGGGTGTTTGTCTCGGCTATGATGGTCGTTCTTGCGTATTATGAGAGGAAATGGGTTATTATGGACCCAGGTAAAGCTATTATCCTAGCTCGGTGCGAGCGGAATCGTCTTGAAGATTGTGAATGGATTTAAATATGACTATGGGCTCAGTATGAGTCAGGCGTGTTCATTTCAGTATAGCGCTTTTCATGGAAAGGTATTAGAACAGCCGATGTTGTTCCGTCTTCGTTCATCTCATGTAATATTCTGTTGTGTCGTGTGAGTTGGGAAACAACTTGATATTTTCCTATGTGTTGAGTCCCCGTGTAGTGATGATTTTATGTGAGCAGGATAGGTCTTGAGATTCAGATTATGTATCGCACCTCAGTTGTGCTTGAGTTTTGTAGTGTATGGTTCTATCAGTCCCCCCCCCCCAGGATGGTATTGTGCACTTAGCGTGTTTGTGACCCATGTTCGATATTTTATGGTAATGAGAAATTTAGCTCGGTGTGTGTCTTCTTACATGAATTTTATGTTATTTGGATCGGGTGGCACGCCGCCACGGTTATGTTACTTGGATCGGGTAGCGCGCCGCCACGGTTATGTTATTTAGGTCGGGTGGCACGCCGCCACAAGCATGTTATTTGGATCGGGTTGCACGCCGCAACAGTGTAATGTTGAGAAGGTTCCCTAGATCTATTTTCTTATATTTTGATTTCTATTTTCTGAGGAGAGTTCATAATAAGTTGTGTGAGTTGAGTAGTCTTTTCCTGAGTCATTTCCTTGGGTATCATGTTCGAGTTATGGCCTATTGGCGCGTTTTGGTATCATGTGTGATTGTTGGTCATGTTTGGGGTAATTTGTTGTCTGAGCAGTTCATACTGGGTGAGATGAGATTATTGGACAAGGGATCAGTGCGATAAGATTTGTGAAGTATATTAAAGGACAAATACCATTATTCGGTTCATAATGAGGTGATGATTCTAGTCAAGAGGAGATATTCAATGATTTGTTAACTCGACAGTTGGTTATGAATTTCTACACATCTCCTCTGTTGTGGTAGTATCATAATCGTAATAGCAGGACCTATATGTATGTCATGAGGTGCATCGGGAGCATCAGATTTGTGAAATTTTGGCTATTAAGGTTCAGGGAACGTCATTGTGGTTAGATGATGAATTTTGCGGTGCATGGTGCTAATTCAGCAAAGGTATGCAGTCATGTTCTGGTACATCGTGTGGTAGTTGATACGGTGTTCATATATTGGAAACAGGCCTAGCAGAGGATTTCGGATGATGAAGACCTGGTTCTAAGGCCCATTACCTAAATGAAAGAGGATATCTTCGGATTTAACCGAGCCAATATACTCAACTAGGTTTTGGTATCACAAGAAGGTGCACGAGGTGTTAAAAAGTGATTTCAGATAACTCCAGAGTAGTTCTTAGCATGTTTGAGGACAAACGTATGTTTAAGTGGGAGAGAATGTCACGACTCGACCGGTCATTTTGAGCCCTAGTGCGTCGCTCAGCGGTTCGAGGCCATGAGTAGATTCATTCCAGGTGTTATGACTTGTAGGTATGGTCGAAATTTAATTTCGGGAAGTTTAGAGTCAATTTTGAAAGAAAATTCTCATTTCAGAAGCCTTAAGTTGGAAGAATCGACTAAGATTGGATTTTTGAGTAAACGACCTCAGAATCAGGATTTGAAGGTCCCAGCAGGATCTTGTGATGCTTTCGCATTTGGGCGTATGTTCGGATCGAGTTTTGGATAACTCGGGAGCGTTTCGGCGCATATTGTAGAAGTCGGCATTTTAGAGGAAATTTCATAAGTCTGGGTTGAAGTTCATTTCAGTGATATTGATGTCTGTTTGGGATTCCGATTCTGGAAATAGCTCCATATGGTGATTCTGGAGTTGGGAGCGTGATCGGAAGCGAATTCGGAGGTTCGTAGATTATTTTGAAGTCATTTGGCTACAGATAGAAAATTAAAGGTCTTTGAGAAATTCGACCGGAAGTGAAAATTTTGATATCGGGGTCGGAGTGCGATTCCAAATGTTGGGGCAGGTCCATAATATTGAATGTGACTTGTGTGCAAAATTTGGGGTCAATCGGAGGTGATTTGATAGGTTTCGGCATCGAATGTAGAAGTTGGAAATTTCAAAGTTCATAAGGATTGAATTGAGTTGTGATCCATTATTTCGATGTTATTTGATTTGATTTGAGGCCTCGAGCAGATCCGCATTATGTTTTGGAACTTGTTGGTATGTTCGGGTTGGGCCCCGGGGTCCCCGGGTGTTAACCGGATGAGCCTCGGACCAGGGTTGAACTTTGAGAGCATAAGCTGAAGCTCCCAGCTTCTGGTGTGATCGCACCTGCGCTTGGATGGCCGCAGGTGTGAGCTCACGGATGGGGAGCATGAGTCGCAGAAGCCAAAATGCATGGGCTGGCCAGGCACTGCGGGCGCGAAGAATTGACCGCGGGTGCAAAGACAACAGGTGCGGAAAACCCATCGCAGGTGCGGACCGGCGCGAAGGTTTTGCCGCAGGCACAAAAATCGCTAGGCAATGTGTTTAAATTGGGGGTTTGAGCATTTTTGATCATTTCTTCATTCTTGGGCGATTTCAGAGCTTCTTGAGAGGGATATTCACCTAGCAACTTGTAGATAATTCAATCCCACCTATTGCAACTTAATTACTTGGATTATATCTTGATTTTTACATGGAAAATCATAAAAAGTTGTGGAAAAGTTGGAAATTTTGAAGAAAAACCTAGAATTTGCATTCTTGGATTTTGACCACGAATTTGAGCATGAAATTAAAGTAAATTATATATTTGAGTTAGTAAGGCTATGGGTAATAATTATCTTCGAAAAGTTTCGGAATGCGGGCACGTGGGCCCGAGGGTAATTTTGTCAACTTTCCGAGTGGAGTTGGGGATTTATATGAATTAAATTGTTATAAGTTTTAGAGTACATTTTCATTGGTTTGCCCGTTATTTGGATAGTTTTTGGGCGTTGTGCATCAATTTGAGTCGTCGGATTGGGGCTTGGAGGCCGGTTATGAATCTTCGGAGCGACGTAAGTCTCATTTCTAACCTTGTGAGGGGTAATTGTCCCCATAGGTGAACTAATTAAATATGTGCTACTATTTGTGGGGGCTACGTACGCACGAAGTGACGGAAGTCCGTGCGTAGCTACTATTATGTTTATGTCTGGATAGTTTAGGACCCGAAAGCATGTTTTATTTGCCGTTCTTGTATCTTTGCTGACGAATTTCAAAATGTTTAAACCTTATCAAACTTGGCAAATGATTTCTAGAAAAATATTTAAATACTATCTTTATGACCATTAAAAGCGAAATTTCCATTTCTTGGGTAATTGTTTCCCGATATTGATGGGATGGACCGTTTGAATGTGTATGCTTATGTGTGACCGCTTCGCAATTTATATTCCACGAGCGGGGTGATTCATTTCCACCACTCTTATGGGATCGGGACGTTCGCCTCGGCAGGATTTATGTACCACACTCTTGTGGGATCGGGTCGTTGGCCTCAGCAGGATTTATGTACCACACTCTCATGGGAACGGGTCGTATGCCACGGCAGTTTAATAGATACATCTATGGTTCACGTCATTCGACCCTTCGGCAGTGCACAGTTTTCTTTTATGTTGGATCGGGCAGTTCGCCTCGGCATTTCCTATAAATATACATCATCCCCATGGGATTGTCATCTGAGGGGTTTTCCCCCCTGATTTGGATTATGACAGCCTCTTTGATGAAATCCACCATATTTATTTATATGCTTCGGCTACGGAGGGGAACTTGCTAGTAGAGAGTTGAGTAAATTGTAAAGAGGGAAAATGTACCACGTAATATGTACTTGTATGTCTTATATATTTACATTGCTCTATATTAATTCATTTCTTTAGTGCACTTGATATTTTTGGACCTCTAGTAAGTGTCAAAGTCGACCTCTCGTCACTACCTCTTCGAGGTTAGGCGGAATACTTACTGAGTACACGTTGTTTTCGTACTCATGCTACACTTGCTGTGAATTTTTATTGCACAGGTACATTCATAGATAGTGGCACGGCTTGATGCAGTGATGTGACTGACTTGGAGACTTAGACGAGCTGCACCATTCGGAGACGACCCGCAACCGGCAGAGTCTTCCGCAGATGTATTGTATTTATTTTAAATTCCTTATCCAGTTTGTATTTCGGAAAAGTATTGTAGTACATGTAAAATTCTTAGATATTTGCTCATGCACTTGTTACCCCGGGTTCTGGGGAAATTATGGGATTTATTCACTATTTAAATTTTTTAAGATATTATTGTTTACTCAGTGGAAGTTCGCTAATTATTACTTAAGAAAATGAAGAATAAAATGACTTCAAGAATTTTAAAAATAAAGATTTTATTAACTATTTAAATGATTAGCTTGCTCGACAGTGGTGTCTGACGCCATCACGACCTTAATGGATTTGGGTCGTGACACCATGCTTATAGGTCTGTAATTTTTAAACTCGTAGAAATCATGCCTATAGGATTGTGTTAATCAATTCTGAATTCAACCAATTTTGGCCATCACTTAGGCAATCTGTAGGACTCATTAATGATTCTAGGCTTAAAATTGTGACATATTACCTGCTTTGAATGCCCAAATTCTCGCTGAATAAAATCAGTAGGAAAATAAATAGGTCACAATGCTCGCCTTAATAAAACTATCTTTATATTCTGTTTCTGCTCATATAGACATCCTACCTATAGGATCCTAAAATTAACGAAGTTTGCTGATTCAACTGCGTGCCTTGTGTAGGACAATATGAGCCCTTATCTGTTTCTTTACTTGAAAGTCCTATTTGTATTTTGTTTGTCGCCTAGATTTCTCATTTTTAAGTAGCATAGGTCGGTCTAGAACAATCCTAGATAGAGGTCCTAATACCTCCACGACCATAGGTAAGGGACGGGTAGTGTACGCATAAGGAACGGGTTAGAAGTTATTAGAACACTTAGGTAACAACTGAAAGATAGTAATTGGTTAGTAAGGAGATGATAGCATGTGCGCTAATGCTATGAGTAACACCCCAACTTAGGAAAGTTACAAAGTATTGCATGGAATGATCCTATAGGCTAAAAAACCTAGTACCCGCCTTTAATCCTGTTTAAAGTAACTTGCATTGTCCAAATTGCTTTCCTCCCCTTTTAGACTAATTCGCTTAATTTAAGTTCGGTCGGGACCCACCGTTGTGGACCTTGAGGGGTGCCTAACACCTTCCCCTCGAGGTAATTTGAGCCCTTACCCGATCTCTGGTGATGAAAACTTGTTAATGAGCTAATTGCTCTAGGTGCCCCAACGCACCTTAATCCGTTAGGTGGCAACTCTTCCAATCCCTTACCCAATCCCAAAAAGAAGGAGTTGTTCCAATAATGTCAAAACCCGATTTCGCGAGGAAAAGGGGGGCGCGACAGCATGGAGACTATGTTGGAGATATTTCTAGGATCTTACCATAACGAACATGATTTTGTGAATTAGTCTTTAAACATGTCCTTGTTATTCCGTTAATACTTGCATACCCCTTCCCCTTCCTACTTTATGTGAATTTATTTGCCTATATTTATGATTTCTCTTCCCTCTTTCACTACTTTACTATGGAACTCTCCTTGTTTTCTTTTAAATGACTTTACTATTATTAAATACCGCATTTATCATTTTTTTCATTGTGCAAATACGTGACAGCATGCTATTTTATGTCGCATAAATCATGCTCAACATCATATTACACTCGTGTGTAATTAATACCGTAGAAACGCTTGATGAGTGTTTGCACTCTTCTTATATCACCCTATTTGAATTTGGAAAGGCTTATTTGTGGTAAAACTAGTCGATCAACGGTGCAGTCGATGGTTCCGTGCCTTTACCCCTCAAGTCGTCCGCTTGAGGGTACCAGTCTAGACTTTAATAGAAACTTTAATCTGATTATAGTTGTACATGCATCATAGTCAAACCTAGACTGGGTTAATATGTTGTCCACATAATAACCCTTTAATAAAAGTCTTGTCCAAAGTCGACCAGGGGTTTCCATAATCCCAACGGACGCAACCACGATCTGTGCATTAATTTGGAGAAATAAGTGGCAATATGCTAATCATTAATTTATAAATAGTCGAATCTGGAGGGGGAAGGGGTCTAACTCTATTTGTTTTGCATAAAATGAGGCACGAAGTCCCCAGATTCGGCATGGTCCGTGACATGCCGCCATTTTTGCTAGATTGGTGGGAAGACCTTCCGTCAAGTGATAAAAACCATGTGAAAAGAGTCCTTGGAAACCTACCTTCCTTATTAGATATCCAACCAAACAACATGTTGATCGAAGTTGCTACCATATTCTGGGATAAAGTAAAGGCCGTATTCCGTTTTGGCAACATAGAAATGACCCCTCTTTTGGAGGAAATAGGGGGATTCGCTGGGCTACCTTGGGACAGTCCCGGTTTATTGGTGCTGGAAAATCGCACTCCCAGAGGGTTTCTCAAAATGATGGGTTTGAAAAATAATGATGACCTGGTGTGTCTAAAGAAGTCCTATGTAACCTTTGACTTCCTTTATGAACGATACGGTCACAGCAAATCCTACCGTATCTTCCATGACGAGTTCTCCATCACATCCTTGGGTTAGATTCATCGCAGGGTTTTTGTGTTTATCGTCTGCTTCTTGGGTATTATAGGTTTTCCAAGAAAAAAGGACAGAGTTCACACCAGACTGTTCATGGTAACCAAAGCTTTAATGGGGGGAATCGAGGGACAAACATATACTATTGTCCCTATGATTATAGCAGACATATATCGGTCCTTGGATCGCTGCCAGAAGGGGTTCAAACATTTCGAGGGACAAACATTTACTATTGTCCCTATGATTATAGCAGACATATATCGGGCCTTGGATCGCTTCCAGAAGGGGTTCAAACACTTCGAGGGTTGTAATCTGCTACTACAAATTTGGTTGCTAGAAAATTTCCAGAGAGGTCAATACCGCCAAGAGTTTCTCCGAAGGCCGTGGAATGATCACATAGCCTTTCATCACCCCAAGAGAATGACTTTTATCCCATATAGGTTTGCTCAACCAGAGAATGCTACAAAATGGGTGCAATTTTTCGTCAACTTGACTGAGGACCAGGTTCACTAGATATTCGAGTGGTTCCCCACTAATGGGTTTATCATCCGATCTAGGGACACTCCACACTTGGTATTGATTAGGTTAAGAGGTATACACCCCTATGTTCCTATCATGGTCATGAGACAAGCTGGTAGAAAACAGATTATACCACGAGTCTCCAAAATGAGTCACTACAGGGCGGATTTCCAAGATGATGACATCCCATATAAATGTGAAGCTCAACATATGTGGCACTTGAAGATTATTGTGGAAAGGGACACCATCGAGACGAATCGATATCACGTAGAGCATGTGTAATTTTACCTATCATGGTTAGAGGACTGCATAGCAGGAATAGTCGAGCCAGGGGTCGGTTGAGGGAATAGAGTCGTAGATGAGGCTGTCGAAGCACAGGTGAAGTATAACAGACTGCACAAAAGGGTTCGCGAGTCCGAGGCTGAGCATCTGGAACAACACAAGACTAATATGGAATTAATCAATGAATGGAGGGAAATGGCTACCAGATCGAATGAAAGGCTAGAATATCTGGAGCAGGGCCTGATGGAGTTGGAAGGGAAGATGAGGAAAAGAGTCATAGGCTTCTAGAATGCTGAAGGTATCGAAGGAGGACATCTCGCCAGGGCATACCTGCTACTGGACATGCACGACCTGGGGAACCTGATCGATGGAGCCAAGAGAACCATGCCTAGAAAAGGTCCTTCTGGGGCCAAGTAGATTAGGCTTATTTGTTTTGCTTTTCAAATGTGATAAGACCAAATGCCATTAGTGACTTACCTTATTGTCATTTTAGATTCATCTTATTTGTTGCTTTAATGAATGAGGCAATTATTGGCATTAAAATTCTCCAAATCAACTTGTCACTAGTCCTACCTCGGGCACAACAAGGCTCCCAAATTAGGACGCGAATTTACATTCCTGCAATATGTGTTTAAATACTGCAAACATTTTTTAGAACTCTCACTAACTTGGTTACCTTTTGTTTTTCTTTCTTTTTAATTATTCCCATCCCCTAAGGTTGGTTCACATATACTGGCATCATCGGCATATCACACCAGATCCATAGGCCCTCCACCTCCTCCTCCACCAAGTGCATCAAAAGGCAAAGGGAAAGCTAAGATCGATAATATGAGTGGCGACAACCCCGCACATGCTGAGAATGTGGAAACTTCTGATGGTCGGAGTACTCCGGTACCAAATGACTTGGTTTTGCGGCTTGAAAACAAAATACTTGAACTACAAGGTGAGCTTGAGCAGGTCCGTAACTTGGCAAACCTCTCCCTCAAACTAAATGTCCCGGATATCAACCATCCAAATACCCAAAACCCAGTACCCCCTCAGAACATACCCAACCAACGCCCGCAGAATCCTCTCACACCCTACTAATATACGACCCCTTCTCAAAATTCTTTACTCGTACCTACACCACCTCAACATCAGCATCTCCCAACTCAATATACCCCACATCCTATCCTCGATCCCCAAAATTCAACCAATGATCACCACTATACTCAAACTCCTGGCATTCACCAAAACAATCCCATATGCATGGAATCCTTACCCCACTCTACTCAACCAATCTAATATACACCAGAATCTGCCAAGAAGGACCTGCTCATTAAGAATATGGCAGAGGAGCTCAAGAAACTCACAAGCCGAATTCAGGGTGTTAAAGGAGGCAAAGGAATCGAAGGTCTGAATTACGAGGATTTGTGCTTTCATCCAGATGTGGAACTACCGGAGGTTACAAACCTCCTAAGTTCGAGATGTTCGATGGAACGGGTGTCCCAAATATTTATTTGAGAACTTACTGTGACAAGCTTGTAGGGGTTGGAAAGGACGAAAAGATTCGCATGAAGTTCTTCATGAGAAGCCTTACTGGAGACGCTCTATCTTGGTACATAAGTCAAAATCCCAAAAATGGGCTAATTAGGTAAACATGGCGTCAGACTTCATGGATAGGTTCAGATTCAACACGGAAAATGCACCAGATGTTTTCTATATCCAGAATCTCAAGAAGAAGTCCACTGAGACTTTCTGTGAGTATGCTACTCGATGGAGGTCAGAAGCACCGAAGGTCAGGCCGGCATTAGGTGAAGAGCTAATGAACAAGTTCTTTGTCAAGGCTCAGGATCCACACTATTACGAAAGGTTAATGGTAATCGAGAATCAAAAGTTCTCCGATATCATCAAGCTCGGAGAAAGGATCGAGGAAGGTATCAAAAGTGAAATGGTGACAAATTTCGAGGCACTGCAGGCCACGAACAAAGCACTACAATTAGGTGGCATATCAAAGAAGAAAGAAGTGGGAACAGTAATGGTTGCACAAGGTCCGAGATCTCCATTTGTGTACCAAACACCTCCACCCACATGCCAACCTTCACCTCCTAGATATCCTCAACCCGGTACCGCCTACCACACCTATAATACCCAACCAGCATATTATCATTCACCTCCAACCCGTCCAAATTACCAAAAACCCAGGCCCAATTTTGATCTCAAACCACCCCGACAATACACCCATATTACTGAACCCATCGACCAATTGTATGAAACATTAAAATCTGCTGAATATGTCACCCATATTCCCATCGTGGCTATGGAAAAATTGTCACAATGGGTCAACCCAAACAAGACGTGTGCATACCATTCCGGTATGAAGGAACATACTATTGATGAATCCCGCACCCTGAAAGATAAGATCCAAACATTGATTGATACCAAGATCATACAGGCAAAAGAAACCACACCCAATGTCCGCAACAACCCCCTCCCAGATCATAGGGATGAAGGAGTCAATGTAATAGAAACTGAAGAAGAATGGGATCCCGAGGGATCAATCGGACTTATTCGGGAAGGTGATGATCCTAAGAAGCCAGCAGTCACGCTCAATCCCATTGTGGTACAGGTACAGCTACCAGTCAAAGTTGAGGTAGCCGCACCGGCTCCCTTTGAAGTAGAAGTGACACCACATGCAGCTACACCTGCTCCGTTTGCGGTAGAAGTATCCACACCTTTCACTGTGAAGGTGACATCCACAACTCCCTTCAGTTCCAACGTTGTACCTTAGGATTATGTTGCCGAATCTAGGAGAAAAGGGAAAGCAAAGACGGAAGCGTCCGGTGCTGCAAAGGGGTGACCAGAACGGGCAGAATTTACACACCTGAGCATTTGGGAGAGACAAGTAAGCAAGCTTCCAACAAACAACTCTCCATTGAAATTGGTCCGGACGACCTTTGGAAGAAAGTACAAGCAAGGGAGTATTCTATTATTGATCATCTGAATAAGACAACCGCCCAGATATCCATCTTATCGTTGCTGCAAAATTTTGAAGCACACAGGAATGCTCTGATGAAGGTACTGAATGAAGCATATGTCCCCAACAACATTACTAGCGGAGAAATGGCCAATATGGTGGGACAAGTGTTGGAAAGCCATAAGATCACCTTCCATGAAGACGAATTGCTACCTGAAGGATTAAGCCACAACAGCGCACTGCACATCACAGTGCAATGTGAAGATAAGTTCATTGCTAGAGTTCTGATAGATGGAGGGTCCAGCCTCAACATCTGTCCCCTGAAAACTCAGAAGAGGTTGGGAAATGGCCTACATGAAATACAAGCAGGATCTATGAATGTGAAAGCATTCGATGGGTCGCAAAGAGTAACGATTGTAGAAACCAACTTGTTCTTGCAAATGGGTCCTACCTGGTTCGATGTTGAATTCCAAGTACTAGACATTTTCGCCTCCTACAATCTGCTGCTGGGATGGCCTTGGATACATGTTGCTGGATCTGTCGTATCTACTTTGCACCAAGTGGTAAAATTTAAATGGAACCATCAAGAAGTGATCATCCATGGAGATGGGAGCAACCTCATTTACACCACTCAGACTGTTCCAGTGGTAGAAAATAGAAGGAAGTTAGGTGGAGAAACCTACCATCGCATCAAACGTGTTAACGCGATTGACAAGGATAAATGGTGGAGTAGCAAAATAGAGAGCATAGTGGCATGAGCAGGGTATGAACCGGGTAAGGGGCTTGGTAAAATGATTCAAGGTATCTCCAAACTAGTACAGCTGAAGCGCCATAGCACAACTTTCGGGCTCAGATATCAGTATACCTGGCAGAAATATCGGAATTGATCGCCACCATGGGGTGGTCCATACTATCCTCTTGAGAAACCCGTGCCGCACCTGAATCAGACCTTCCAGCAGGCCAATACAATATGGGGATTAGAGGAAGAAGAAGCCTTGGCAGCACTGAGGAATTTGTTCTTAGTGGACGATGATATGGATTGTTGTGTAATAGTTGAGGAGGAGGAGGAGGAAGAAGGCCTCACTATCCAAACAGTGGAGAAGGGAGCATCTCTCAAGAATTGGAACGCTAAACCATCAAGGGCCCGACGAATACCATGCATTACTATTTCTTACCTTGATGAACCAATGACTGTGACATGTAATAAGACAATGCAACAGAAGGGCAGTGACTCAGAAGAAACAGAAGATGAGGATGTAATACCTGAGTACATTGCTAGAGAAGTGGAGAACTTTGAGAACAAGCCCAAGTCCAACATGGACGAGACCGAGATAGTCAACTTGGGAGATTCCAAAACCGTCATGGAAACCCGCATAAGCATCCATTTGTCACTGTTAGAGAAAGAATAATACACTCGATTCCTGAAAGAATATGAGGATATCTTTGCATGGTCATACAACGATATGATAGGGTTGAGCACATCCATAGTGGCTCACAAGTTACCTACAAATCCAATGTGTCCTCCAGTGAAGCAAACACTCAGAAAATTCAAGCCAGACATGAGCTTGAAAATCAAGGAGGAAGTCACTAAGCAGATCAAAGCTAAGGTCCTCAGAGTAGTTGAGTACCCAACTTCGTTGGCCAATATTGTACCAGTTCCAAAGAAAGATGGGAAAGTCAGAGTCTGTATTGATTATCGGGATCTAAACATAGCAAGTCCCAAGGATGATTTCCCACTACCAAACATACACATTCTGATCGATAATTGCGACAAGCATGAACTCCAGTCCTTCGTAGATTTCTCCCTGATGGTTACCATTAGATTTGGATGGACGAAGAAGACGCAGAGAAAATAACCTTCATTACACCATGGGGAGTGTACTGCTACAAAATGATGTCATTCGATCTAACGAATACGGGGGCCACCTAGATGAGGGCTATGACAACAATCTTCCATGATATGATACATACAGAAATAGAGGTATATGTTGACCACATCATCATCAAATCCAAGAGGGCTACATATCACATAGCACATTTGAGGAAATTCTTTGACCGGCTACAGAAGTACAATCTAAAGTTAAATCCCGCAAAGTGTGCATTCGGGGTTCCTGCCAGAAAATTATTGGGATTCATCGTCAGTCGTCGAGGAATAGAGTTGGACCCGTCAAAGGTTAAAGCCATCCAGGGATTACCACCACCAAAAAGTAAGAAAGATGTGATGAGTTTCTTGGGACGTCTCAACTACATCATCCATTTCATAACACAGTCCACAGTAATATCTTAGTCGATTTTCAAAATGCTGAAAAAGGATGTCGCAACCAGTTGGACCGAGGATTGTCAAAAGGATTTTGATAAAATCAAGGAATACTTGTCCACACCACCAGTCTTAGTCCCGCCAGAGCCTGGTAAACCACTGCTACTCTATCTCTCCGTACTAGATGGGGCTTTCGGTTATGTCTTGGGACAACACGATGAGACAAGAAGGAAAGAACAGGCCATATATTATCTGAGTAAGAAGTTCACACCCTACGAAGCACGGTATTCTTTGCTGGAACGCACATGTTGTTGTAACGACTTGGCCGGTTTTTCCATGAGATTTACCCTGTTTCCCCCATTTTTGCTTTATCATATATTTCTTAGCCTGTTTATATTGTGTTGGGTCAATTGGTTTGGGTTCGGAGTGGTCATGGTGAGAATTGAGGCATTTAGTCTCTTAAAGTAGCCTAATAGTTGAAAAAGTTAACAGAGAGTTGACTTATTGGTGAACGGCCTCGGAATGTGGATTTTATGGCTTGGATAGCTTCGTTAGGTGATTTTGGACTTAGGAGTGTGTTCGGAATGAAGTTTTGATGTCCGGTGTAGAATTAGGCGTGAATTCACGAAAGTTAGTTTTTGGCGATTTTCGGTCGGCAGTGGAAAATAGGGTATCGGGGTCGGAATGGGATTTCGGAAGTTGAAATAGGTCCGTAATGTCATTTTGGATATGTGTGCAAAATTTAAGGTCAGTCGGAGGTCTTTTGGTTAGTTTTGGTGTCGTTGGAAAAATTTAGAAGTTTCAAAGTTCATAGGTTTGAATTTGATGTAATTTTGGTGTTTTCATGTTGTTTTTGGTGTTTCGAAGGCTCGACTAAGTATGAATAATGCTATGGGGTGTGTTGGTATGTTTGTTTGGGGCCCCGAGGGGCTCGGGATTGATTTCGGATGGTTGGCAGAGTTTTGAACTTAGGAATTTGCAGCAAATGGCTGCTGGTGTAAAGTTTCTGGTGTGGCTGCATCTGCGGATGGGTAGCCACAGGTGCGATGCCGCAGGTGCGAAGGTCCATGCGCAGGTGTGAAAAGAGGGTAGGTAGGAGGAGTCTGCAGGTGCAAAGAGTTGGTCGCGCCTGCGAAGCCGCAGGTGCGGAGAAAAGATCATAGGTGCGAGAATTGGTCCTTTAGTGGGATTTCGCAGGTGCACACCTGGGACCGCAGGTGCGGGTCCACAGGTGAGATGAAAGGTCTACAGGTGCGGATTAGCTAGGCAGAACAGTATAAAAGAAATCCTCCGTGAAATTTTGGTTATTCTACCATTTTTGCATGCAGTTGGAGCTTATTTGAGGGCAATTGGAAGAGAGAATTCGAGGGTCTTCAGTGGAGGTAAATTCCCGGATTATTAAATTCGTTTCTATGCTATTTTTTTCGGATTAGGCTTGTAATTTGAAGGATTAAAGTAGAAAAAGTTTGGAAAAATGGGAGGAGGATTTGGAAAATTCTTTTGGCGATTTGGGTAGGCAATTGTGGTCCAATTGTGGTGTTTTTGGAATGTGTAGAATAGTGGGAGGACGAGGTTTCTAGTAATGTAAATTTTATCGAATTCTGAGACGTTGGCCTGGGGCTCATATTTGGCCGAATTTCGAGATTTTTGTATAAATTGATAGTTTTCGATTGGGTTGTGTTCTGTTAGCATATATTAATAATGTTAAACTGGTTTTGGTTAGATTCGGAGCAAACGGGAGCCAATTTGAGGGGCAAGACCATAGCGGACTAGTATTGTGGCCCGGTAGAGGTAAGTAATGGATATAAATCCTGTCCTGAGGGTATAAAACCCCGAACTTCATATTTCTCACTATTTTTATAATGGCGCACATGCCGAATGACGATTATGTGGCGCGCACTGATTTTTAGATTGGACTTGGTCCTCTCCGCGGAAACTATTGAGTTGCGTATTTTACTCTAAATCATATGTTAAATTGTGTTCTAAAGATTATTGCTATATTTGGGCTATAAGCCATGTTTGGGGCCTCGTGCCGACTTGTTTAGACCCTTTGGGGGCTTTTTACTACTATTTTCCTCACTGCTTATTGATGATTTCACTCGGTCACTTTGTGCTTACTGTTTTCAAAACTCAGCCTGATTTACACTACTTTGAGATTTAAAAATGATGTTTTGGGTCGAGTACCCCATTTTTTACTGATTCGCCCAAGAAGCTTTTGAGAGGTTCTGGCTGAGTGATACGGAGGGCCTGATTGTGAGGCTATGATACGCCACGAGGTGGCTTGATATTAGCGCTTGGGCTGAAGGATCCCCTCCGGAGTATGTACACACCCCCAGTGAGCGCAGGTACCTACTGAGTGCTGGCATATTTTTCTTAGATGCTCATGACATATTGGCTCCGGGTTTTGGGGTTGGTTGAATTGTTTAACTGTTTATTGGCCTAATGTATTTAGTAAATTCTGTATACTTTATGAAATACTTGAAATTGTATGGGATTTTTTTGAAAGAAACTGTAAATATGTGATTATTGGCTAGCCTAGTTCCACGATAGGCGTCATCACGGTCGGTTTAGGATTGGGGTCGTGATAGTTTGGTATCAGAGCCTAGGTTACATAGGACTCAACGGTCATGAGCAGGTTTAGTAGAGTCTTGCGGATCGGTAGACGTCTGTACTTATCTTCGAGAGGCTGCAGAACTCTTAGGAAACATTTCTATCTTTCTTGAACTCTTTCGTGCTAATCTATTGATTCTTGAAATCTAAACATACGTTGTTTCATTCTCTCACAGATGGTGACGACACGCAATACCGGTCAGGGTGACTAGACACCAGCTAGACCAGCGAGAGGTCGAGGTCGAGGTCGAGGTAGAGGTAGAGGAAAGCCCGAGCAGCAGCTAGGACAGTACCACAGGATCCCCCTATCGTTTAGGATCAGCTTCCCACTGATGGTTCTCCAACGGGACAGGCTCAGGCACAGGCAGTGCCTATTGTTATTCCGGGTCTTCTAGAGACTTGTCTCAGATATTGACAGTGTGCACCAGTTTGGCTCACGTAGTCACTATGTATTCTACTGCCCCAGCAGCTCAGGTCGCAGGAGGCAATCAGACTACAGCTGCCTGGATACCTGAGCAGGTTGTACGGGGTATTCAGGCACCAGGAGTAGCCCCACCTCAGTCGGTGCTCCGGTCCAGGATTATGTGGTCCCTGCTATGCCTAAAGACGAGCAACGCAGGCTGGAAAGGTTCAGCAAACTTCAGCCTCCGAATTTCAGCGGTACAGAGGGAGAGGATGCCCAAGGGTTTCTAGATAAGTACCAGAGGATACTACGTACTGCGGGTATTTTGGAGACCAGTGGGGTCTCATTTGCTACATTTCAGTTTGCGGGTGCTTCTTTTACTTGGTGGGAGTCATTCGAGAGGCGTAGGCCGGTTGGTTCAGCCCCTCTCATCTGGCAGCAGTTCTCCATGATATTTTTGGAGAAATATGTTCCTCAGTCCCACAGAGAGGAGCAGCACAGACAGTTTGAGCAGTTGCGCCAGGGAGAGTTGTCAGTTACTCAGTACGAGATGAGGTTTTCCGAGTTGTCTAGGCATGCTTCTGAGATTGTCCCTACCGATAGGGAGAGGGTGAGGAGGTTTGTAGATGGTCTTACTTATCAGCTCCGACTATTTATGACTCAGGAGAGAGTATGAGATGCTTCATTCGAGCAGGTTGTGGGCATAGCTTGAGATATTAAGTCAGTTCACCGCAAGGAGCGGGAGGAGAGGGAGGACAAGAGGCCTTGTGGATTGGGCAGTTCTAGTGGTGCTTCCTTCAGGGGGCAGTTTTAGCATTGTGGGGGCCGTTCATTCAGGCCTCCTCAGTCAGTCCGCCCAGCTTATAGTGGTGCATCTTCGGGGCATGGTCCCCGTGATTCTCATCCAGGTCGTAATTCATTTGGTGCCCTCCCATCTCAGAGTGCAGCTCGAGCACCACCAATTCAGAGTTCTCCTATCCGTCCCGCCTCCAGCTCCAGGGAGTTGTTTTGAGTGTGGAGAGTTCGGGCACATGTGGAGGCTGTGTCCCCATCGTCCCGGTGGTTCTTCTCAGCAGAGGGGCCAGCCCTTGACTTCAGCTCCAGTTACTTCACCACCCGCCCAGGCAGCCAGGGGTGGTAGTCAGTCAGCTAGAGGTCGCCCTAGAGGGGGAGGTCGAGAAGGTGGAGGTCAGGCCCGCATGTATGCATTTTCAACCAGGCCAGATGCTATGGCCTCATATACAGTGATCGCAGGTGTTGTCTCAGTTTGTTGCCGAGATGCTTTGGCCTTATTTTACCCTGGTTCTACATATTCCTATGTTTCTTCATATTTTGCCAATTTTTTGGATATGCCCCGTGAGTCTCTAGTCCCTCTGTTCATGTGTCGACTCCGGTGGGAGATACTATTGTTGTGAATCGTGTGTATCGATCTTGTATGATATCTATTGAGGGTCTGGAGACCCGAGTAGACCTAGTGTTACTCAGCATGGTCGATTTTATGTGATATTGGGCATGGATTGGTTATCTTTGTGTCATGTTGTTCTTGATTGTCACGCTAAGACGACCTTAGCTATGCCAGGAGGTCTGAGGCTTAAGTGGAGAGGTTCTTTTGAGTATATGCCTAGCAGGGTGATTTCCTACCTGAAGGCGCATGGTTGAGAAAGGGTGTTTATCTCATCTGGATTTTGTGAGGGATGTCAGTGGTGAGACTCCCGCTATTGATTCGGTTCCTGTGGTCAGTGACTTTCTAGACGTGTTTCCTGCAGATCTGCCAGGCATGCCACCTGACAGGGACATTGATTTTGGTATTGACTTGGTGTCAGGAACCCAGCCTATTTCTATTCCACCTTATCGTATGTCACCAGCGGAGCTAAAGGAATTAAAGGAGAAGCTTCAGGAACTCCTAGATAAGGGGTTCATTCAGCCTAGTGTGTCACTTTGGGGTGCACCGGTGTTGTTCGTGAAGAAGAAGGATGGTTCTATGCGTATGTGTATTGATTACCGGTAGCTGAACAGAGTTACGGTGAAGAATCAGTATCCCTTGCCTCGTATAGATGACTTGTTTGATCAATTGCAGGGTTTCAGGGTATTTTCCAAGATGGACTTGCGTTCCGGTTATCATCAGTTGAAGATTCGGGTACCAAACATCCCCAAGACTGCTTTCAGGACTAGATATGGTCATTATGAGTTCCTGGTTATGTCATTTGGGCTGACCAATGCCCCACCAGCCTTTATGCACTTGATGCACAGTGTATTTCGACCTTATCTGGATTCTTTCGTCATCGTGTTTATTGACGATATCA
Organism: Nicotiana paniculata; assembly: GCA_005239505.1. Taxonomy (NCBI): domain Eukaryota; kingdom Viridiplantae; phylum Streptophyta; class Magnoliopsida; order Solanales; family Solanaceae; genus Nicotiana; species Nicotiana paniculata. Next base: position 93,848 of record ML322131.1, on the reverse strand, counting down.
TGGTGTATTCCCGATCTTGGGAGGATCATGATCAGCATTTGAGAGTTGGGCTTCAAACCTTGAGAGAGAAGAGATTGTATGCAAAATTTTCGAAGTGTGGATTCTGGCTTGATTCAGTAGCATTCTTGGGGCACGTGGTGTCCAGTAAGGGTATTCAGGTTGATCTGAAGAAGGTAGAGGCGGTGCAGAGTTGGCCTAGATCGTCATCAGCTTCTGAGATTCACAGTTTACTTGGTTTGGCAGGGTACTACCGCCATTTCATAGAGGGGTTTTCATCTATTGCAGCACCTATGACCAGACTGACCCAGAAGGGTGCTCAGTTCAGGTAGACTAAGGAGTGTGAGGAGAGCTTCCAGAAGCTCAAGTCAGCTTTGACTACAGCGTCGGTATTGATTTTGCCTATGGGTTCAGGTTCTTATACAGTCTACTGTGATGCCTCGAGAGTTGGCCTTGGAGCGGTTTTGATGAAGGACGGTAGGGTGATTGCCTACGCGTCCAGGTAGTTGAAGGTGCACGAGAGGAATTATCCAATGCATGATCTTGAGCTAGCAGCCATTGTTCGTGCCTTGAAGATTTGGTGTCACTATTTGTATGGAGTGCATTGTGAGATTTTCACTAATCACCATAGTTTGCAGTATCTGCTTAAGCAGAAGGATCTGAATTTGCGTGAGAGGAGGTGGTTGGAGCTTCTCAAGGATTATGACCTCACTATTTTATATCATCGGGGGAAGGCCAATGTAGTGGCCGATGCCTTGAGTCACAGAGCAGAGAGTTTGGGGAGTCTAGCCTACCTTCCAGTTGCAGAGCGGCCATTAGCCCTTGATGTTCAGGACTTAGCGGGTCAGTTGGTGAGATTGGATCTATCAGAGCCCCCGCGGGTATTGGCCAGGTCTTCTCTTTACGATCAGATTAGAGCATGCCAGTATGATGATTCACATTTGCTTGTTCTTCAGGACAAGGTCCGCCGCGCTGATGCCAGGGATATGGTTATTGGTGATGATGGGGTCATGAGGATGTAGGGCCGGATTTGCGTGCCCAATGTAGATGGGCTTCGAGATTTGATTCTAGCTGAGGCCCATAGTTCGCGGTATTCCACCTATCCGGGTATCGCAAAGATGTATCAGGATTTGAGGCAGCATTATTGGTGGAGGCGGATAAAGAAAGATATTGTTGAGTTTGTGGCTCAGTGTCTCAACTGTCAGCAGGTCAAGTATGAGCACCAGAGACCAGGTGGATTGCTTCAGATATTTGATATTCCGGAGTGGAAGTGGGAGCCGATCACCATGGACTTCATAGTTAGACTCCCACGGACTTCGAGGAGGTTTGATGCTATATGGGTTATTGTGGATCGACTGACCAAGTCTGCGCACTTCATTCCTGTTGGGTACTCAGGTCGAGTTGAGCACAGCATTTCGTTCCCATACCGACGGGCAATTGGAGCGTACCATTCAGATTTTGGAGGATATGTTGCGTGCTTGTGTGATTGACTTTGGTGGTTCATGAGACCAATTTTTGCCACTAGCTGAGTTTGTATATAATAATAGCTATCAGTCGAGTATCCATATGGCTCCGTATGAGGCTTTATATGGTAGGAGGTGCATATCTCAGGTTGGTTGGTTTGAGCCCGGTGACGCTAGGCTATTGGGCACAGACTTGGTTCAGGATGCGTTGGGTAAGGAGAAGTTAATTAAGGAGCGACTTCGCACGGCACAGTCTAGGCAGAAGAGTTATGCGGACCGGAAGGTCGGAGATGTATCTTTCATGGTTAGGGATAAGGTGTTGTTGAAGGTGTCTCCCATGAAGGGTGTTATGAGATTCGGGAAGAGGGGAAAGCTGAGTCCCAGGTTCATTGGGCCATTTGAGATGCTTCAGAGGGTTGGGGAGGTGGCTTATAGGCTTGCTATGCCTCCCAGTTTATCGAGTATTCATCCGGTGTTCCATGTTTCGATTCTCCGAAAGTATGTTGGTGACCCGTCTCATGTTTTGGACTTCAACACGGTTCAGCTTAAGGGTGATATGTCATATGAGGTAGAACCAGTGGCTATTTTGGGTCGACAGATCAGAAAGCTGAGGTCTAAGGATATAGCTTCAGTGAAGGTTCAATAGAGAGGGCAGCCGGTGGAGGATGCCACCTGGGAGACCGAGCGGGAGATGCGGGAAATATATCCTCACTTATTCGAGACTCCAGGTATGTTTCTAGACCCATTTGAGGACAAACATTTGTTTAAGAGGGGAGGATGTAACGACCTAGCCGGTCGTTCCGTGAGATTTACCCGGTTTCCCCCATTTCTGCTTTATCATATATTTCTTATCCTATTTATGTTGTATTGGGTCAGTTGGTTTGGGTTCAAAGTGGTCATGGTGAGAATTGAGGCATTTAGTCTCTTAAAGTAGCCTAATAGTTGAAAAAGTCAATGGAGAGTTGACTTATTGGTGAACGACCTCAGAGTGCGGATTTTATGACTCGGATAGCTTCGTTAGATGATTTGGGACTTCGGAGTGTGTTCGGAATGACGTTTTGATGTCCGGTGTAGAATTAGGCTTGAATTGGTGAAAGTTAATTTTTGGCGATTTCCGGTCGGCAATAGAAAATAGGCTATCGGCGTCGAAATGGGATTCCGGAAGTTGGAACAGGTCCGTAATGTCATTTTGGATATGTGTGAAAACTTTAAGGTCAATCGGAGGTGTTTTGGTTGGTTTCGGCGTCGTTGGCGAAATTTAAAGTTTCAAAGTTCATAGGTTTGAATTTGATGTAATTTTGGTGTTTTCATGTTGTTTTTGGTGTTCCGAAGGCTCGACTAAGTTTGAATAATGCTATGGGGTGTGTTGGTATGTTTTTTTTTGGGGCCCCGAGGGGCTCGGGATTGATTTCGAATGGTTGGCGGAGTTTTGAACTTAGGAATTTGCAGCAAATGGCTCTGGTGTAAAGTTTCTGGTGTGGCCGCACCTGCGGATGGGTAGCCGCAGGTGCGAAGGTCCATGCGCAGGTACGAAAGGAGATTCGGCAGGAGGAGTCTGCAGGTGCGAAGAGTTGGTCGCGCCTGCGAAGCCGCAGGTGCGGAGAAAAGATCATAGGTGCGAGAATTGGTCCGTTTGTGGGATTTCGCAGGTGCCATGAAAGGTCCGCAGGGGCGGATTAGCTGGGCACAACAGTATAAAAGAAAGCCTCCGTGAAATTTTGGTTATTCTACCATTGTTGCATGCTGTTGGAGCTTATTTGAGGGCAATTCGAAGAGAGAATTCGAGGGTCTTCAGTGGAGGTAAGTTCTCGGATTATTAAAGTCGTTTCTATGCTATTTTGTTCGGATTTGGCTTATAATTTGAAGGATTAAAGTAGAAAAATCCTGGAAAAATGGGAGGAGGATTTGGAAAATTCTTTTGGCGATTTGGGTAGGCAATTGTGGTCCGATTGTGGTGTTTTTGGTATGTGTAGAATAGTGGGAGGACGAGGTTTCTAGTGATGTAAATTTTATCAAATTCCGAGACGTGGGCTCGGGGCTCAGATTTGGCCGAATTTTGAGATTTTTGTATAAATTGATAGTTTTCGATTGGGTTGTATTCCTTTAGTATATATTAATAATGTTAAACTGGTTTTGGTTAGATTTGGAGCAAACGAGAGCCAATTTGAGGGGCAAGAGCATAGCGGACTAGTATTGTGGCCCGGTAGAGGTAAGTAATGGTTATAAACCTTGTTCTGAGGGTATGAAACCCCGGACTTCATATTTCTCACTTTTTTTAGAATGGAGCACATGTTGGATGACGAGTATGTGGCGTGCATTGATTTTTGGATTGGACTTAGTCCTCTCCGCGGCAACTATTGAGTTGCGTATTTTACTCTAAATCATATGTTAAATTGTGTTCTAAAGATTATTACTATATTTGGGATATAAGCCATGGTTGGGGCCTCGTGCCGACTTGTTTAGACCCCTTAGGGTCTTTTTACTACTATTTTCCTCACTGTTTATTGATGATTTCACTCGGTCACTTTGTGCTTACTGTTTTCGAAACTCAGCCTGATTTACACTACTTTGAGATTTAAAAATGATGTTTTGGGTCGAGTACCCCGTTTTACTGATTCGCCCGAGGGGCTTTTGAGAGGTTCTGACTAATTGAGGCCGAGGGCCTGATTGTGAGGATATGATACGCCACGAGGTGGCTTGATATTAGTGCTTGGGCTGAAGGAGCCCCTTCAGAGTCTGTGCACACTCCCAGTGAGTGCAGGTACCTACTGAGTGCTGAGTGTTGAGTGCCGAGTGATGAGTGATTGGGAGGCATGACTGACCGTGAGGTTGCCCGAGGGGCTGATACTGAATGGCTGTGAGGTGTTGAGTGATGTTTTTCCAGAGGGCCGATTTATGATTAATGTTTTTGCTCGAGGGGCTACTTATGATTTATTTCATTTTCATACTAAATCTTTAGGTCTGAAATTGTTGAAAATATACATATTTCAAAGGATTTTTCTGAAGTTGGTTTTAAGGCATGATGATTTCATATATCTATGTATATACTGTTGGAATGAAAGGGTTGTGCATTTTGTGATTTGATGATATTGATTTTTATGTGTTTTCTTGCCGCTTAGACTTGATTAATTTTCATTACTACGGAGTTGGTGTACTCACATTACTCCGTGCACCCCTGTGTGCAGATTCAGGTGCAGATACCGAGCATTAGCTATCTATTCCGTGTGGAGCCGGAGTGTGGGATATAGAGGTAGTTTTTCAGCGTCTGCAGCATCTCTGTTTTACCTTCTTAGTTGTATATAGCTATTTGTTCGGAGGTTTTCTATTATAATAGTATACCGTTTGGCATATTTTTTTTAGATGCTCATGACATGTTGGCTCCGAGTTTTGGGGTTGATTGAACTGTTTAACTATTTATTGGCCTAATGTTTTTAGTAAATTTTGTATACTTTATGAAATGCTTGAAATTGTGGGATTTTTTTTAAAGAAACTGTAAATATGTGATTATTGGCTAGCCTAGTTCCACGATAGGCACCACCATGGCCGGTTTGGGATTGGGGTCGTGACAGGTGTGCTCTGACATGGATAGCTCAGAAGCTAAAACACTACTTATGTTCCTATACTACATATCTCATATCAAGGATGGATCCCATAAAGTAGAGCTTTCGGAAACCCATGCCTACTGGGAAGCTGGCCCAGTGGCAAATCTTGTTGAGTGAGTTCGACATTATCTATGTAACTCAGAAAGCAGTCAAGGGACAAGCATTAGCAGATCATCTTGCTGAAAATCCATTAGGAGGAGAATACGAACCCCTAAAATCATATTTTCCTAATGAGGAGGTATCATTCGTAGGAGAAGATATTGCTGAAGCCTACGACGGTTGGAGGATGTTTTTTGACGAAGCTGCAAATTTGAAAGGAGTGAGTATCGGAGCCGTCTTGGTATCAAAAACCAGTCAGCATTATTCGGTGTCTACAAAACTCAGATTCCCATGCACTAACAACATGGCGGAATATGAAGCATGCATATTAGGTCTCAATCTGGCTGTTGATATGAATATTCAGGAACTGCTGGTAATCGGCGATTCAGACATGCTGGTACATCAGGTACAAGGAGAATGGGCTACCAAGAATTCCAAAATACTGCCATATCTGCATCATGTACAAGAAATGAATAGGAGGTTCACAAAGATATAATTCTAGCATGTCCCTAGAATTCAAGACGCATTGGCCACCTTGTGATCAATGATACAACATCTAGACAAGAATTTTGTCGATCCTATTCCGGTAAGGATCCATAATCAGCCGGCATACTGTGCTCATGTTGAAGAAGAAACGGACGGAAACCTCTGGTTCCACGACATCAAATAATATTTGACAAAAGGAGAATACCTGGAGCATGCGAACCATACTCAGAAACGCACCCTTCGGAGATTGTCCAATCACTTCTTCCAAAGCGGAAGAACCCAATACAGGAGAAATCCCGATCTGAGACTGTTAAGGTATGTTGACACAAAAGAGGCTTCCAAATTTCTCGAGGAAATACATGTCGTAACCTGCGGCCCACATATGAACGACTTTATCTTGGCCAAGAAGATACTCAGGGCCGGATACTTTTGGATGACCATGGAAACAGATTGCATATGGTACATTTAGAAATGATACCAATGCCAGATACATGCAGACATGATACGGGTGCCGCCAAACGATCTTAATGCAACAACCTCACCTTGGCCTTTCGCTGTCTGGGGAATGGATGTCATCGGCCTAATTGATCCCACCGCTTCAAATGGGAACCAGTTCATTTTAGTGACCATCGACTGCTTCACCAAATGGGTTGAAGCTACATCTTACAAAGCGGTAACCAAGAAAGTCGTCGCAGATTTTGTCAGAGACCAGATTGTTTGTCGATTTAGGGTTCCAGAGTCCATCATCACTAACAATGCCTCCAATCTCAATAGTGATCTGATGAAAGCCATGTGTGAAATTTTCAAAATTAAGCACAAGAATACCACAGCATACAGGCCTCAAATGAATGGAGCCATAGAGGCAGCAAACAAAAACATCAAGAAGATACTAAGGAAAATAGTAGAGAATCACAAGCAATGGCACGAGAAATTACCATTCACCTTATTGGGATACCGTATCACAATCCGCACATCAACAGGGGCAACTCCCTATCTGCTGGTTATGGTACCGAAGTTGTCATTCCCCCCGAGGTATAAATTCCTTCTTTAAGAATCATACAAAAAGCCGAACTCAACGATGCGGAATGGATAAGGAACCGCTATGAGCAATTAGCCCTCATAGACAGCAGGAGAATGAATGCAGTGTGTCACGGCAAGCCCTATCAGAATAGAATGCCCAGGGCTTTCAATAAAAGGGTCAAACCAAGACAGTTCACGTCGGGGCAGCTGGTACTAAAACGAAATTTTCCACATCAAGATGAGGCCAAAGGGAAATTTTCTCTCAATTGGCACGGTCCTTACATGGTTCACAGAGTATTGACAGGAGGAGCGCTCATACTCGCAGAGATGGACGGAAAAATTTTGCCAAAGCCTATCAATTCAGATGCAGTCAAAAGATACTATATGTAAACCATTTATGCTTCTTCATATGATGTAAATTGAACTACGCTCGACCTGATTCCCGTTTAAGAGGGCATACGTAGGCAGCCCTGTGGGTTCGGTCAAAATTCAATAAAATTTCCATTTTCCCCAAAATCAGAAATTGGGGCAGAATTTTGAGGAGGACCCTCAAAATTCCGAAGCAAGTTCAGTCAACCGCAGTAGATGGAGCAGTCAGAAAGGTCATCTAGTTAACTGGTGCAGAATTTTGAGGAGGACCCTCAAAATTCAACGGCAGCGGAAGTCGTAATGTCTCTAATAATGTCACAGTTACTGGTTCATCTAACTATTCTAAACTACATACTACTATGTCTTTGAAAATTATACACACATGCTTTTGAAAAAGAAACTTTGCTATAGCCAAATGCTACCCTAATAGCTTAAACATGATCTTCAAGCAGAGCGGAGCAAATCGAGCAAGAAAAGGCACGAACCAACCTCCCCTGCAAAAACTCACAAATTTTCTTTGGATGCAGGACTATATCATCATGATAAACACCATCGCAATGACACAATCGCTATGCATGAAACACATTGTCAGCTAAGAATACTTCACTCTTACTCTTCTCTTTGCATGGGACTAAGCACTGTCCCGAACCTTGCATGAGGCTAAGCCCTGCCTCTCCACTTAGATAAGGCTAAGCACTGACTTCTCTTTGCATGGGACTAAGCATTGTCCCAAACCTTGCATGAGGCTATGCGCTGCCTCTCTATTTGCATAAGGCTAAGCATTATCTTCTCTTTGCCTAAGACTAAGACCTGTCTCAATCCTTACATGAGGCTAAGCCCTGCCTCTCTATTTACATAAGGCTAAGCACTGCCTTCTCTTTGCTTGAGACTAAGCCCTGTCTCAATCCTTGCATGAGGCTAAGCCATGCCTCCCTATTTGCATAAGGCTAAGCACTGCCTTCTCTTTGCTTGAGACTAAGCCCTGTCTCAATCCTTGCATGAGGCTAAGCCCTGCCTCCTTATTTGAATAAGGCTAAGCAATGTCTTCTCTCTGCATGAGACTAAGATCTGTCTCAATCCTTGCATGAGGCTAAGCCATGCCTCCCTATTTGCATAAGGCTAAGCACTGCCTTCTCTTTGCTTGAGACTAAGCCCTGTCTCAATCCTTGCATGAGGCTAAGCCATGCCTCCCTATTTGCATAAGGCTAAGCACTGCCTTCTCTCTGCATGGGACTAAGCACTATCCTGAATCTTGCAGGTGACTAAGCCGTGTCTCAAATCACTTGCATGAGGCTAAGCCCTGCCTCCTTATTTGCACAAGGATAAGCACTGCCTTCTCTTCACATGAGACTAAGCCCTGTCTCAAATCACATGCATGAGGCTAAGACTTGCCTCCCCACTTGCATAAGGCTAAGTCATGCCTTCCCTTTGCATGGGATTAAGCACTGTCCTGAATCTCGCACAAGACTAAGCATTGTCTCTCTTGCATTGTTCTCTTCTCCGGGCTAAGCTCTACCCTCAATTTCACACAAGACTAAGCCCTGTCTTGTTGCTTCTAGCATCATGCCTTTGCACCTCATGGGCTGAAATATAGCCAACTTTTCCGAAGGCGTCATAGTTTGAAAGCACCATCCTCATAGCCGGAAGACATCATGCCATGGCCTGAGGATCTCTCAAACCTGCACATCATTATTCAAAGGCGTCATGATTCGGAGGCACCATTGTCATGGACCGAGAAAATCATTTCATGACCTGCAAATTCCTTACCGCACAATTCATGGCCCGGGACGTCATGTTTTAAGGACGTCATCCTCAACCGTCCAAAGACAGTTTTCATGGTCTAAAGGAAATTTGCATCCTGTCTAAATTTACGCAAATTTATACGTATATGCTTGCAGTACATCTTTTGATTTGCAGGTGACAAAGTGAGTAACTGTTATTCCAACAGGAGCAATCCCGCTCTAGTTCCTTCAATTATTTCAAACCTGACCGCTTACTATAACCGTTTCACATATTCTAAACCTTGTGTCCGTCCTTGTGAAAACTCCATCGGTTCATTCTATCGGTGGATCTAGAATTACACACGGATTAATTCCTGTAAAACCAGGGATATGTAGGCAGCTCGGAAACCAGAGTGCGGCCTATATCTCTCAAATCACTGTATTCGGCCAAAATAGGCCATCATATCTTTACCCAATAACTCTTTCATCCTTCTCGGGTAAAGAGGGGCAGCTGTTGATACCCAATATTTTCCATATATATTTCAAAAATACATATATACTTTCAAAATAGTGCATGAGCATCGACTAGTATTTTTCCATAATTTTCAGTAATTTTAAAGGATTTTTAATTAATTTATTCCAACATTTTATTATCTAAATAATTACTAATTGCATCACAAATGATTTTATAATAACTTTATTACTTAATTTTTATTATTTCTATTTACATTAAGCTTTAATTATTTTATGCATAATTACATTTACATCTTTAGGTTATAATTATAATAACTTTGCAATAATTGCCCATGCATGCATTATTACTTTATTTACACGGAAAATAAATTTTTATATTTTTATAATATTAAGTAATTATTTTAAATCATTTTTCACATAAAAATAGCATTTTTATCATTTACTAATTATTTTTATAAATTATTTTATTAATTTAAGTAGGTATTTAAAACATAGACCCTTTTTTAATTAATTTTCGGACCTCCCAGCCCAATTACCCTAACCAGTAACCCAATACCCAATACACTACCCATACACATACCCATACCCATACCCATACCCGCCTAATTAAACCCGCCCCACCTAAATATCCAATCATGGTCGTTGATCTCAGAAAATCAACGGCCCTAAACTACCCAAACCCTTTTAATATATCAAAACCCTCCAAACCCTATTTCATTTCCCCCCAAACCCGCTGTCACCTGATCCTCTCCTCTCTTCTCTCTCACCCCCCAAACACTAGCCCGCCGTCACACTTTTCCCTCTTGATTCATGGGATTCCCCTTCGATTCCATGACTTATTTGGCTTCATTTCTCTACTGGTTATAAGATGTTGATGCTACTCGATTCATTTGTCTCAAATGGCAAGTGAATCTCAAGAGACTCAAACCAGATTTGGTTCAAAGTCTCCCATATCTCGATTATTCCATCTCTGTTTACTCGTAATACTTGTGAGTACGAATATTTTCGTATTTTTAGGGTTTCAAATCTCTGGTTCAAACCAGATTTGGTTCGATTTCTGTTTATTTATTACGAATCTGGCTATTTTTGGTTGAATATGTTTAGATTTTCTTAGATCTGGAGCGATTTTATTTTTATTGTGGTATTTCTCCTTTAAAATTACGATACTTCTGTCTCTTATAATCTGTTATTATTATTGTTGACCGATTTTATTTTATCCTAAAAGTTAGGGTTTTAATTTCAACAGATTTTGTAAAAAAATGTTTTAATCTTTAAAGGTTTTTATTTCTTGGAATTTCTTAGGGTTTCCTTATTTATTTTGACTGATTTTACTTATTAGATGTCTTTGTATTTCTTAGGGTTTTGATTGTTTGACTGTTTATCTACTGTTTTTGCCCGTTAACCTTTAACTCTGTCAATTAAGTATTAATTAATTTTACTTACCTAAATTAGGGTTTGAAAGCAGCTTTCCTTTAGTATCAGTATTTCCTTATTAAGATTTTACATGTTCTTACCTTATTTATGTGATTAATTATCTGTACTACTGCTTGATTTTGTGCTGTGATTAATGGAGCCTACTCCTAATTGATTTTGGAATTAGTTCTTACCTTATTTAAACTTATTCTTAGCTACCGATCAATTCCGTATAAGATTTTCCTTAAATTAAGTGGTACTTTACTCGATTTTGTCTTGTTAATTGATTCATGCTGACCTTAATTGACTGTTAATTGATTTTCATACCTTATTTGTATGTGACTGGTTCATTACCTTATTTGTTTTACTCCATTGTGTGCTATTTAAACTTCTTCCTTGTTCTGATTCTCAGAATGCTTCAGAACCCCTTTTAGAACAACTTTTCAACTCTACAAGGCTCGAACTCTCCTATTATCAAAAACAACTTAAGCTCTCTTTGTTCTCTTGTTCTGATTTCTGCACTGAGTGGATATTATTTGGCTGGCTGAAAGCCAAGGCCAAATTCTCTGAAAATTAACTGCTATTGCATTCTTACTTGCTTTCTTCTCAACTGGTACGCCCTAACGCTTGCTATTCTGTTCTCTATGCTTTATTCGACTAGTCTGTTTCAATCCTCAGCATAATTTTGTCTTTATATGATTACTTTAAAATAATGTGAACCCTTTCCTAAGTTAGTTTTAATGTTCAGTCTGTTTCTTGTTCTAAACTCTGCCAGATACTGTAAGCATGTAACCCAAAATATGTTTGTGGTTTAAGTCGTAGGTCCTGTCTGTTTCTGTCTCTGTGTTTAAGCCATGATTGTTTTAAATACTAGAATGAGTATTAGATATCATCCTGTTTGACTAAGTGCTGAACATGAACTTTGTTTCCTTCTTGGTGCAATCAGCCTGCAACTCTGTGTTCTGAACTTTTCTTCTTCTGAAAAATTAAACTATTTTAAAACCTGCCCCATTACCCTTTATGCACTGGTTTTCAAACTCCTACTCCTAGTCATTTAGGTTCTCACCACCCCCAGTGTTTGCCTAGGGTCCTTGAGACTCCTTTGATCTCTGACACATTGGGGCTGGTCTTCCAACCTTTTATGAGTTATCTTTCGGAATGTGGTTCTGGTGTGAGCATTTCCCGGGATCCCTAAGGCCCTTGGAAACTTTGTGTCACGACCCAAAATACTAACTCAGGTCATGATGGCGCCCAACACCAGGGTTAGGCAAGCCCACACTTAAATTACTAAGGATTTCTCTCATGCTTGGTTGAACATCCCAATACGTGCCAAGTTTTAAAGTCTAAAACATTAATTGAAAAAACAAATAGTAAGCCATTTTTACCAGAAGCAGTCATAAAGAGGAGTGAGCCAATATATATATATAGACCCGCAAACCAAAATAACAACTATGTGTGTGCCAGGAACTAGTGTCACAAATTCTATGGGCATACTAACAGAATATACAAAACATAATACACAAGCCCACTGTCTGAAACAAATAGACGGGAAATAAGCAAAAGAAAACTACATGGTGCTGCCGAGGATCGTCAGGAGAAGCAGCTCACCGTGAAGTCAGGTCCAACTATGATCAGAATCGAGCTCTGGTCTGATAACCAGATGCACCAGCCTCAAAACCTGTACAATTAAGTACAGAAGTGCAGCATGAGTACATAAACAAATATGTACCTAGTGAGTATCCCGCCTAACCTCGAAGAGGTAGTGACGAGAGGTGGACTTGAAACTCAATAAGGTCCAACAAAATGATTAGCAAGATATAATAATAGTAACGGACATACAAGGATGATAAAACAGTAAACGTTTAAAATAACAGTAATTCAAGTAAATACTGGAAGTAAATATACAATTCCTACATCATTTTTCTTTTCTTTCCTTTAAAAATATATCTAAACACTCAAAATCCATAAAAGAATTCTTAACAATTTAACATGCGCATACAGGATAAGGACAACCGGCCTGAGACACCATAATGATCATATATGTGCACTGTTGAGGGTCGAACGGCCCGAACCATAATATATATCTTTCAATCTCGCCGTGGCGTACGGCCCGCTCCCATGATAGTGGGGGAAATAATACTCCGCTCGTGGAATGTAAATTGCGAAGAGGTCACATGCACATACAATCCACACATTTATTCTTTGTAAATTACTCTTCGTGATCAAATCCTTAAAATTTATTTAATTCCATGATATCAGGGAAACAAGCCGCATGTAACATTAATTCACTAGGCATATAGTTCATTTCAACGAAAACATAAGGCATGGTGTAGGCCTAACTACCCGGACATAACAATAATAGCCGCTATGTAAGGACTCTCGTCACGTTGTACGTACTTAGCCCCCCACAATTATCACATATAGCATTTAAATCACCTAGGGGGACAGTTTCCCTGTTACAAGGTTAGAAAGGAGACTCACCTCGAGTCGAATCTACTCCCCGGATCAAGAACGCGACCGAAACACCGAACTCTACACCCGAGGACTCTAAACTAGCCAAATGTTACACAAATTCATCAATTTATGCTCAAGTATGGAAATCCTCCTACTACTATGTCAAATTTGCAATTCTTGAAGAAATCCTAAAATTCAACCCCGGGCCCGCATGCTCGGATTCCAAAAATATTTGAAGGAAACACTCACCCATAGCCTAAGGATCATTAATATACGATTTTTGAATGATTTCATAGCCAATTCACGGGTAATTTTTTAAATTCTCGAAGGCCCTAGGTTACTACCCAAATTTAAGTAGTTAAATTCCACTAAGAATGCACGCATTAACTAACTCTAGGATAGAATCTACTTACCTTTCAGTGGTTGGGTCGTTGAGCCCTTTTCCCAAGCTCTCAAGGTGTTCTAATGGAGGAAGAAATGAAGAATCATGTATTTAAGAAACACACAACCTGACAGTGGATCCGCACTTGCGGCTCGAAGACCGCACATGCGGTCACGCACCTGCGAGCAAAGGCTCGCACCTACGGAAATGGACGAGGAAGCCTGGGCCCGCACCTGTGGAGAGGAGACCGCACCCGCGACTCCGCTCCTGCGGAACTCTGTCCGCACCTGCAAGAAATGGGCTGCCCGCTGGGGGTCGCACCTGCGAGGCTGGGACCGCAGGAGCGGTCCCGCACCTGCGACTGGGCAACCGCACCTGTGGTCACACCAGAACAGGTGCACCAGCAGCTATTTAAGCTGGTTTTTAGCCTTGTATGGTGTCTGGGAGGCACCTGGGCCCACCCGAGCCCCCGTCCAAATATACCAACAAGTCTCATATCATAATATGGACTCGCTCGAGCCTTCGAAACACCCAAAACAACGCTAAAAATCAAAATCATACCTCAAAACCCCTAGAACCAAACTTAGGAACTTTAAGTTTTCTAGACTTCACTAACAATGCGCCGAACCGACCAATACTACTCGGAATGACACCAAATTTTGCAGGCAAGCCATAAATGACATGACGGAAGTACTCCCGATCCCGGAATTCCGTTCGGACCTCGATAACTCAAAAACACATCCCAAACCACAATTGGAACCTAAGGAACTCTTATTTCAATATTGGGCTCCGAAATGGTCCCGGGTCATCCAAAACCCATTCCGAACATACGTCCAAGTCCGAAATCATCATACAAAGCTACCGGAACCGTTGAAACTCGATTCCGAGGTCGTTTATCAGAAATGTTGACCGAAGTCAAACTTGGCCTTAAAGGCCAACCTTAAGGAACCAAGTGTTCCTATAGCACTCTAAACACTTCTGAATCCCGGACCACCCACCCCCGCAAGTCATAAATCACAATAGGCCATTATGGATGGTTTCATTTAAGGGAACTAGGTCCGATAGCACAAAATGACCGGTCGGGTCGTTACATTCTCCACCTCTTAAACAAACGTTCATCCTCGAACGGGTCTAGAATCATACCTGTAGTGCTGAATAAGTGTGGATATCTGCTTTGCATGTCCTCCTCGAACTCCCAGGTCGCCGCCTCAACTAGTTGGCCCTTCCACTGGACCTTTACGGCAGAAACTCTCTTGGACCTCAACTGGCGGTCCTGTCTATCAATAATAGCAACTGTCTCCTCCTCGTAGCCCAACCTCTCATCCAACTGAATAGTGCTGAAATCAACCACGTGAGAGAAGTCGGTGTGGTACCTCCGGAGCATGGATACATGAAAAACTAGATGAACTCCTGATAAACTGGGAGGCAAGGCCAGCTCATAAGCAACCTCCCCAACTTGCCTCAATACCTCGAAGGGACCAATAAACCTCGGGTTTAGTTTGACCTTCTTCCCAAACCTCATAATACCCTTCATAGGCGAGACTTTCAACAGGACCCTATCTCCCTCCATAAATGATACATCATGGACCCTCTGATCCGCGTAACTCTTCTGTCTGGACTGTGTTGTGCGGAGCCTCTCCTGGATCAACTTCACTTCCTCCAAAGCATCCCTCACCAGGTCGGTGTCATATAACTTAGCCTCGCCAGGCTCAAACCACCCGATAGGAGGACGACATCGCCGACCATACAAAGCCTCAAATGGTGCCATCTCAATGTTGGACTGATAACTATTATTGTAAACAAACTCGACCAAAGGCAAGAACTGGTCCCATTGGCCTTCGAAGTCAATCACACATGCCCTAAGCATGTCCTCCAATATCTGAATTGTACGCTTCGACTAACCATCAGTCTGAGGGTGAAATGTTGTGTTGAGGTCTATCTGGGTACCCATATCACTATGCAATGCTCTCCAGAAGTGCGAGGTAAACTGAGGACCCCGATTAATTATAATGGAAACCGGCACACCGTGCAACCGGACTATCTCCCGAATGTAGATCTGGGCCAACCTCTCAGAGGTATAAGTAGTAGCCACTGGAATGAAATGCGCCTATTTGGTCAATCTATCCACAAAGACCCAAACCGCGTCAACCTTCCGCAAGATCCGAGGCAGACCAACCACGAAGTCCATAGTGATGCGCTCCCATTTCTACTCAGGAATGGGCATCTGCTTAAGTAGGCCTCCTGGCCTCTGGTGCTCATACTTAACCTGCTGGCAATTAATACACCTAGTCACATACTCCACAATGTCCTTATTCATTCGCCTCCACCAGTAATGCTCCTTCAAATCACGATACATCTTCGTAGCACCAGGACGAACAGAATACCGAGAACTGTGTGCCTCCTCTAGAATCCTCTCCCTCGGGCCATCAACCTTAGGAACACATAAGCAGCCCTGAAGTCTCAGAACACCATCCTCGCCAATAATAACCTCCTTGGCCCTACCCTGAACCACTGTCTCTCGTAGCTCAGCCAAACACGGATCATCATACTACCGAGCCTTAATCTCCCCCAATAACGAATACTGAGCAACCACATGTGCAAGGACTCGACGGGGCTCTGAAAGGTCTAATCTCACCAGGCGATTGGCCAAGGACTGAATATCCAAGGCTAGAGGTCTCTCCTCTGCTGAAATAAAAGCCAAGCTACCCATAATCTCTGCCTTCCTGCTCAAAGCATCTGCCACCACATTTGCCTTGCCCTGGTGATAAAGAATGGTGATATCATAATCCTTCAACAACTCAATCCATCTGCGCTGCCTCAAATTAAGATCCTTCTTATTGAACAAGTTCTGCAAGCTACGGTGGTCTGTATAAACCTCACAGGACACTCCATACAAATAGTGCCTCCAAATCTTAAGAGCGTGAACAATCGCCGCCAACTCCAAATCGTGCACAGGGTAATTCTTCTCATGAACCTTCAGCTGGCACGAAACATAAGAAATAACTCTCCCCTCCTGCAAAAATACAAACCCCAAGCCAACGCGTGAAGCGTCGCAATATACTGTGCACATCCCAGAACCGGAAGGAAATACTAGAACTGGCGTTGAGGTCAATGTTGTCTTAAGCTTATGAAAGCTCGCCTCACACTCGTCAGACCATCGGAACGGGGCATTATTCTGAGTCAATCTAGTCAATGGAGCTGCAATAGAAGAGAACCCCTCCACAAATCGGCGATAATATCCTGCTAGGCCCAAAAAGCTCCTGACCTTTGTAGCTGAAGTAGGACGCGACCAACTCTGAACTGTCTCAATCTTCTGAGGATCAACCTTAATACCCTCTCCGGATACCACATGCCCCAAGAATGCCACGGAATCCAACTAGAACTCACACTTGGAGAACTTAGCATATAGCTTCGGTTCTCGCAAAGTTTGGAGCACAACTCTCAAATGCTGCTTGTGCTCCCCCCAGGCTACGTGAGTAAATCAAAATGTCATCAATGAAGACAATGACAAAGGTATCAATATACGACCTGAACACCCTATTCATCAAGTCCATGAATGTTGATGGGGCATTAGTCAAGACAAAGGACATCACCAGTAACTCATAATGGCCATATCTCGTACGAAAAGCAGTCTTCGGAACATCTGAAACCCGAATCATCAACTGATGATACCCCCTTCTCAAATCAATCTTAGAAAACACACGAGCACCCTGCAACTGGTCAAACAAATCATTGATGCGCGGCAAAGGATACTTGTTCTTAATTTTAACCTTGTTCAACTAGCGGTAATCAATACACGTCCGCATGGACCCATATTTTTTCTTCACAAATAGAACTGGAGCACCCCAAGGCGATACACTCGATCTGATGCACCCCTTAGCTAACAACTCCTCAAGCTTCTCCTTCAACTCCTTCAACTCTTGCGGAGCCATACGGTACGGAGGAATAGATATAGGCTGGGTGCTTGGAGCTAAATCAATGGAAAAACCAATATCACGATCCCGAGGCATGCCCGGAAGGTCCGAATAAAATACATCAACAAACTCTCGCACAATTGGAACTGAATCAATCATCGGAGACTCGGCGGTGGCGTCCCGCACATAAACGAGGTAGGCCAGACAACCCTTCTCGACCATGTGTCGAGCCTTCAGGAATGAAATAACCTGGTTGGCTGCACTAACTGAGGAACCTCTCTACTCTAGCCTAGGCGACTCTAGCATGGCTAAAGTAACTGTCTTGGCATGGAAATCTAGCACGGCATGATAAGGAGATAGCCAATCCATGCCTAAAATAATCTCAAAATGAACCATGTCGAGCAATAAGAGATCCGCTCGAGTCTCGAATCCACAAAACAAAATCACACAGGACCGACAAATCCGGTCTACAACCACAGAATCGCCCACGGGAGTGGACACATAAATAGGAGAACCCAAGGACTCACGAGGGACATCCAGAAAATGAGCAAATAAGACCGAAACATAGGAATAATTGGATCCTAGATCAAATAACACTTATTCCTCTCTACCACATACCGTAATAATACATGTGATCACGGCGTCTGAGGCCACTGCATCTGATCTGGCTGGGATAGCATAGAATCTAGCTGGAGCATCGGAAGAATGAGCCCCTCCAGAATGAACAGGATCTGGATGACCTCCCCCTGACTGGCCTCCACCTCTAGGACGACCCCTGCTGATCTGTCCCCCACCTTTAGGTGGCCTGACGGCTGGTGCTGAACCCATAGGCTGATAATCCTGCTGCACCGCTTTGGCCCGAAGCCTGGGAAAATGCCTCTTCATATGACCTGGATCCCCACACTCATAACAACCTCCGGGTATCATAGCCTGCTGCCCCGAAGAGGAAACCTGAATGGTCGGAGAGCGATGTGTACTCTCTGGCATAGCATTGAAGTAGGGACTGGGAATCTCGGATAACTGGAATAACCACTGGTTGAACTCTAAATGACTGGAGGGCGGTAGGAATTCTCTAGCATGGCCTTGAAATGAGCCCTCGCTGGAACACCTCGGGGAGGTGGTATGGGTGCTGAATATGGAGGCCTACGGCTGACCTCTACTGAACTGACCCCTTCCCCTAGCTGGGACACCTCTGAAATCCCCGGAGAACCTGACTCTCTTGTCCTGCTGACCTTTCTCTCTGCCTCTCCATCGATAGCCCTCAATCCGATGAGCTATCTCGACCACCAGCTGATAGAGAGTCCCCATCTCCACCTCTCGGGCCATGTTGGCCCTAATACCGGAGTGCAGCCCTGCTACAAATATCCGCACCCTCTCAGCATCAGTAGGCAATATCATAAGTGCGTGGCGAGACAACTCTGAGAATCTAGCCTCATAATTTGTCACTGACATCTGTCCCTGCTCCAGCTGCTCGAACTGATATCGCAGCTCTTCCCTCTAAGAGGGTGGCATATACCTGTCTAGGAACATCTGAGTGAACTGCTCCCAGGTAATGGGAGGAGAATCTGCTGGCCTGCTGAGAATATAAGACTCCCACCATCTGCAAGCTCTGCCCTCTAGCTGGAAAGTAGTGAAGTCCAATCCATGGGTTCTAATATCCTCATATTGTGCAGCCTATCCCTGCACTTGTCAACAAAATCTTGGGCATCCTCGCCGCGCTCACCCCCGAAGACTGGAAGGTGCAACCGAGTCCATCTATCCAATAATTTATGCGGATCACTGTCCGCAACTAGCATGGGCTCAGGTGCTGCTGCTACAGTCTGGGAACCACCCACGGGCAGTGTACCCGGGGTATGATGTAATGTTGCTGCCTGAGCGGCAGCCTGGGAGGTAGGATTCTGGGCCCCCCTCCCGCCTGAGATATGGCAGGATCTACCAGAAATAAACCGGCCTGGGACATGGTGTCCATGAACCGCATCATACGGCACATGATCTCCTGAAATCCTTGCGCCGTCATAAAGTCCAGTGGAGCAGGACTTGCTGGGGGCCCCTCACCCTGCTCCTCTATAGTAGGGTCCTCTGGTGGTGGTATGACTGGAATAGCTCGGGGACGCCCTCGCCCCCTACCTCGAGCTCGTGCCCTCCCCTGGCCTCTGCCACGACCTCGAACAACGGGAGTAGCGGCCCTTCCCGGGTCTAGAATATCGGATGCACGCGTCCTCACCATCTGTGAGAGAATACAAGAATGAAATTTAGTAAACCATTGACTGCAGGATAGAATAAAAACAAGGAGAGGTTTTCCTAACACCCTATAGCCTCCCGAAGATAAGTACAGACGTCTACATACCGATCCAAAAGACTCTACTAGGTTTGCCCGTGACTTGTGAGACCTACGTGAACCTACTGCTCTGATACCATGTTGTCACGATCCAAAATACTAACGCAGGTCGTGATGGCGCCCAACACCGAGGTTAGGCAAGCCCACACTTAAATTACTAAGGATTTCTCCCATGCTTGGTTGAACATCCCAATACGTGCCAAGTTTTAAAGTCCAAAACAATAATTGAAAAAAAAATAGTAAGCCATTTTTACCAAAAGCAGTCATAAAGAGGAGTGAGCCAATATATATATATACATACCCGCAAACCAAAATAACAACTAGTGTGTGCCAGGAACTAGTGTCACAAGTCCTACGGGCATACTTACAGAATATACAAAACATAATATACAAACCCACTGTCTGAAAGAAATAGAAGATAAATAAGCAAAAGAAAATTCCATGGTGCTGCCGAGGATCGTCAGGAGAAGCAGCTCACCATAAAGTTAGGTCAAACTATGATCAGAATCGAGCTCCGGTCTGAAAACCAGATGCACCAGCCTCAGAACTTGTACAATTAAGTACAGAAGTGCAGCATGAGTACATAAACAAATATGTACCTAGTGAGTATCCCGCCTAACCTCGAAGAGGTAGTGGCGAGAGGGATACTTGACACTCACTAAGGTCAAACAAAATGATTATCAAGATATAATATCAGAAACGAACATACAAGGATGATAAAAGCAGTAAGCATTTAAAATAACAGTAATTCAAGTAAATACTGGAAGTAAATATACAATTCCTAATTCATTATTATTTTCTTTCCTTTAGAAATATATCTAAACACTCAAAATCCATAAAAGAATTCTTAACAATTTAACATGCGCATACAGGATAAGGACAACCGGCTTGAGCCGTCATAATGATCATATATGTGCACTGCCGAGGTTCGAACGTCCCGAACCATAATATATATCTTTCAATCTCGTTGTGGCGTACGGCTCGCTCCTATGAGAATGGGGGAAATAACACTCCGCTCGCGGAATGTAAATTGCGAAGTTGTCACATGCACACACAATCCACACATTTATTCTTTGTAAATTACTCTACGTGATCAAATCCTTAAAATTTCTTTAATTCCATGATCTCAGGGAAACAAGCCGCATGTAACATTAATTCACTAGGAATATAGTTCATTTCAACGAAAACATAAGGCATGGTGTAGGCCTAACTACCCGGACATAACAATAATAGCCGCTATGTAAGGACTCTCGTCACTTTGTACGTACATATCCCCCCACAATTATCACATATAGCATTTAAATCACCTAAGAGTACAGTTTCCCTCTTACAAGGTTAGAAAGGAGACTCACCTCGAGTCGAATCTACTCCCCGGATCAAGAACGCGCCCGAAACACCGAACTCTACACCCGAGGACTCGAAACTAGCCAAATGTTACAAAAATTCATCAATTTATGCTCAAAGTATGGAAATCCTCCTACTACTAAGTCAAATTTTCCATTCTTGAAGAAATCCAAAAATCCAACCCCGGGCCCGCAAGCTCGGATTCCAAAAATCTTTGAAGGAAACACTCACCCATAGCATAAGGATCATTAATATACGATTTTTCAATGATTTCATAGCCACGGGTAATTTTCTAAATTCTCGAAGGCCTTAGGTTACTACCCAAATTCCTAAATTTTCACTAATTAAGTAGTTAAATTCCACTAAGAATGCATGCATTAACTAATTCTAGGATAGAATCTACTTACCTTTCAGTGGTTGGGTCGTTGAGCCCTTTTCCCAAGCTCTCAAGGTGTTCTAATGGAGGAAGAAATGAAGAAATAATGAAGAATCCCGTATTTAAGAAACACACTGCCTGATAGTGGTTCCGCACCTGCGGTCTAGCACCTGCGAGCAAAGGCTCGCATCTGCAGAAATGGACGAGGAAGCCTGGGCCTGCACCTGCGGAGAGGAGACCGCACCCGCGGCTACGCTCATGCGGAACTTTGTCCACACCTGCGAGAAATGGGCTGCCCGCTGGGGGTCGCACCTGCGAGGCTGGGACCGCAGGAGCGGTCCCGCACTTGCGACTGGGCAACCGCACCTGCGGTCACACCAGAACAGGTGCACCAGCAGCTATTTTAGCTTGTTTTGGCCTCGTGTGGTGTCCGAGAGGCACCTGAGCCCACCCGAGCCCCTGTCCAAATATACCAACAAGTCGCAAATCATAATACGGACTCGCTTGAGCCTTCAGAACATCCAAAACAACGCTAAAACTCAAAATCACACCTCAAAACCCCTAGAACCAAACTTAGGAACTTTAAGTTTTCTAGACTTCGCTAACAACGCGCCGAACCGACCTATACTACTCGGAATGACACCAAATTTTGCATGCAAGTCATAAATGACATGACGGAATTTTTCCCGATCCTGGAATTTTGTTCGGACCTTGATAACTCAAAAACACGTCCCAAACCACAATAGGAATCTAAGTAACTCTTATTTCAATATTGGGCGCCGAAACGCTCCCGGGTCATCCAAAACCCTTTTCGAACATACGCCCAAGTCCGAAATCATCATACGAAGCTTCTGGAACTGTCAAAACTCGATTCTGAGATCGTTAACCCAAAATGTTGACCGAAGTCAAACTTGGCCTTAAAGGCCAACCTAAGGAACCAAGTGTTCCTATAGCACTCTAAACACTTCCGAATCCCGGACCACCCGCCCCCGCAATTCATAAATCATAATAGGCCACTATGGAAGGTTTCATTTAGGGGAACGGGGTCCGATAGCGCAAAACGACCGGTCGGGTCGTTACACTTTGACACACTGGAAGCCTGATTTTTATGTACCATGGATGGATCACTACTATGCTCCCAAGCTTTTATGTTTGAAGGCCTGGTTTCCGGGTTTAGATTGGGCCTATGAAGGCTCCCTATAGTATAANGTAAAAGTTGGGGGGGGGGGGGGTTCTTATATCTCTTGTCAAAAATACTGGGTAGAAATTCTGCCTATAGGATTTAATTGTGCTGATTGAATTACGTGAGTACTAGGCTGTGTTTAGAGATCCTGCCTATAGGATTTTCCTGATTATTTTGATTCTGTGTTTTCACACTCTCATACTAGAGATCCTGCTTATAGGACTTTTGGTTAATTTCTGCATTAGAAATCCTGTTCATAGGATCTACACATATTTTCAACAAAACGTGCATTAGTGACTATGTCTATAGGATCCTGTTTGTTTGAAACAATAATCTTTTCTTGGCAATACTTAATTTCTGCCCATATACGGTTAATAGATACCATGCCTATAGGGTAAAATCAGTTTTTAAACTAATAGATATTGTCACGACCAAAATCCAACACAGGTCATGATGGTGCCCAACACCGGAGTCAGGCCAGCCAACAGTTGTTTACTAGTGAGATTTTCCTTATTTAACATACCAACCCCACATATTACCAAAGTTTTAAGCTTAGATCAATTAAATAAAAGCGGAAACATTAACCAATTTAAGTAAATACAGCAAAAATGATCGTGATCCAATATATACAGTACCAAAATAAAGAGTCTAATATGTGCGTACCAGAAACTAGTGTCACAAGTCAATACGTGAACTAGTAGAATATACAAAAGATGATACAAACTGTACTGCTGTCTGAAAGGAGTAGACATAAATAAACAAAAGATAACTCCATAACACTGCTGATAATCGCCAAGGGAGGCAGCTCACTGTGGAGTCTGGTCCAGAATATACGTCAAGCTCCGGTAGGATAACCAGAAACACCAGCCCCAGAACCTGTACAATTAAGTACAGAAGTACAGCATGAGTACATAAATATATATATGTACCCAGTGAGTATCCCCCTAACCTCGAAGAGGTAGTGACAAGAGGTCGACATGACACTCACTAAGGTCCAACAGTATAATTCAACAGAATGTAATGGAAACAGTAGGCATGTAAGGACAGTGAAGCAACAAGTATATATGTAAGATACTGAAATCCAGGAAGAATACTGGGAATAAATAACACAATTACCACTTCACTTTCTCCCAAATATCTGTCAGATCAATATTCATGAAATTTAGTAACAAATAAATCATACGCATGCAAGGTAAGGACAACCGGCCGGAGTCATAAGATAGTCATGCCCGTGCACTGCCGAGGATCGAACGGCCCGTACCAAAAGTGCACCTCTCCACAAAGTACTCACATCTATGCACTATCGAGGATCGAACGGCCCATACCAAAAGTGCATCTCTCGACCTCTCTACGCACTGCCGAGGATCGAACGGCCCGTACCAAAAGTGCGTCTCTCAACCTCTCTATGCACTGCCGAGGATGGAACGGCCCATCCCAAAAGTGCATCTCTCGACCTCTCTACGCACTGCCGAGGATCGAACGGCCCGTACCAAAAGTGCGTCTCTCAACCTCTCTATGCACTGCCGAGGATGGAACGGCCCATCCCAAAAGTGCATCTCTCAATCCGTCGTGGCGTACGACCCGTTCCCATAAGAGTGGGGGAAATAACACTCCGCTTGCAGAATGCAAATTGTGAAGCAGTCACTTGCACATACATTATTCCTTTTTAAAAGAGAATACATTTCCATGAACAATTTCTTACAAGTTTTTCTCAAATTTCATAACTTCGGGAACANCAATTATCACATATAGCATTTAAATCACCTAGGGGGACAATTCCCCCTTACAAGGTTAGAAAGGAGCCTAACCTTCCGTCGAATTTACTCCCCGAACCGAGAACGCGCCCGAAAATCCGAACTCTACACCTGAGGACTCGAAACTAGCCAAAAGTTATACAAATACATTAATCTATATTCAAAGCATGGAATTTTCCTATTACTTAGCCAAATTCACCATTCTTGAAGAAAATCAAAATCCGACCCCGGGCCCGAATTCCAATAATTCTCGAAGGAAATACTCACCCAGAGCCTAAGGACCATTAATATATGATTTTAACTTGATTTCATAGCAAATTCACGGGTAAATTATCAAATTATCGAAGTCCTAGGTTACTACCCAATTCTTGATCTTTCACTAATTATGTGATTAAACTTAACTAGGAATTCATGCATAAGGCTAATATTAGAGTAGAATTTACTTACCTTCAACAACCAAGTCATTTTCCCCTCTAAAATGGTGGAAATCGCCCCAAGGAAGAAGAAGAAGATGAGAAAAAATGAATTAAACCCGTATATAAAAACACACTATCTGGATAGTGTTTTCGCATCTGCGGCTCGAGGACCGCACCTGCGGTCTCGCACCTGCAAGCAAAGGCCCGCACCTGCGGAAATGGACTGGGGAGCCTGGGCCCGCACGTGCGGAGTGGAGACCGCACCTGCAAGAATTGGCCAGACCACTCGGGGTCGCACCTGCGATCCGCACTTGCGACTGGGCAACCGCACCTGCGGTCACACCAGAACAGGTGCACCAGCAGCTATTTTAGCTGGTTTTTAGCCCCGTTGGGTGCTCGGGAGGCCCCTAGGACCACCCGAGCCCTCGTCCAAATATACCAACAAGTCCCAAATCATAATACGGACTCGCTCAAGCCTTCGGAACACCCAAAACAACGCTAAAACTTAAAATCACACCTCAAATCCCCATGAGCCAAACTTAGGAACTTTAAGTTTTCTAGACTTCGCTATCAACGCCCCGAACCAACCTATACTACTCGGAATGACACCAAATTTTGCAAGTCATAAATGACATAACGGAACTATTCCTGGTCTCGGAATTCCGTTCGGACCTCGATAACATGAAAACACGTCCAAAACCACAATGGGAACTTAAGGAACTTCTTGTTTCAATATTGGGCGCCGAAACTCTCTCGGATCATCCGAAACCTATTCTGAGCATAGCCCAGGTCCAAAATCATCACACGAAGCTACCGGAACCGACGAAACTCGATTCCGAGGTGGTTACCCAAAATGTTGACCGAAGTCAAAATTGGCCTTAAAGGCCAACCTTGAGGAACCAATTGTTCCTGCAGCACTCTGAACACCTCCAAATCCCGGACCATCAGTCCCCGCAAGTCATAAATCATAAAAAGCCGCTATGGGAAGTTTCATTTAGGGGAACGGGGTCCGATAATGCAAAACGACCAGTCGGGTCGTGACATTCTCCACCTCTTAAACAAACGTTCATCCTCGAATGGGTCTAGAATCATACCTGAAGTGCTGAATATTTGTGGACATCTGCTCTGCATGTCCTCCCCGGACTCCTAAGTCGCCTCCTCAACTGGATGGCCCTTCCACTGGACTCTTAGAGCAGAAACTCTCTTGGACCTCAACTGGCGGTCCTGTCTATCAATAATAGCAACTGGCTCCTCCTCGTAGCCCAACCTCTCATCCAACTGAATAGTGCTGAAATCAACCACGTGAGAGAAGTCGGCGTGGTACCTCCGGAGCATGGATACATGAAAATTTGGGTGAACTCCTGATAAACTGGGAGGCAAGGCCAGCTCATAAGCAACCTCCCCAACTCGCCTCAACACCTCGAATGGACCTATAAACCTCGGGCTCAGTTGCCCTTCTTCCCAAACCTCATAATACCCTTCATAGGCGAGACTTTCAATAGGACCCTATCTCCCTCCATAAATGATACATCACACGCCCTCTGATCCGTGTAGCTCTTCTGTCTGGACTGTGTTGTACGGAGCCTCTCCTGAATCAACTTCACTTTCTCCAAGGCATCCCTCACCAGGTCGGTTCCATATAACTTAGCCTCGCCAAGCTCAAACCACCCGATAAGAGAACAACATCGCCGACCATACAAAGCCTCAAATGCTGCCATCTCAATGCTGGATTGATAACTATTATTGTAAGAAAACTCGGCCAAAGGCAAGAACTGGTCCCACTGACCTCCGAAGTCAACCACAGATGCCCTGAGCATGTCCTCCAATATCTGAACTATACACTCCGACTGACCATCAGTCTGAGGGTGAAATGATTTGCTGAGGTCTATCTGGGTGCCCATCTCACTATGAAGTGCTCTCCAAAAGTGCGAGGTGAACTAAGGACCTCGATCTGATATAAGGGATACCGGTACGCCATGCAACCAAACTATCTCCTGAATGTAGATCTGGGCCAACCTATCAGAAGTATATGTAGTAACTACTGGAATGAAATGCGCCGATTTGGTCAATCAATCCACAATGACCCTAACCGCGTCAACCTTCCGCAAAGTTCGAGGCGACCCAACCACGAAGCCCATAGCGATGCGCTCTCATTTCCACTCAGAAATGGGCATCTACTAAAATAGGCCTCCTAGCCTCTGGTGCTCATATTTCACCTGCTGGCAATTAAGACACCTAGTCACACACTCCAAAATTCTTCATCCGCCTCCACCAGAAATGCTGCTTCAAGTCACAATACATCTTCGTAGCACCAGGATGAACATAATACCAAGAACTGTGTGCCTCCTCTAGAATCCTCTCCCTCAGGCCATCAACATTAGGAACACATAAGCGGCCCTGAAGTCTCAGAACACCATCCTCGCCAATAGTAGCCTCCTTGGCCCTACCCTGAGCCACTGTCTCCCGAAGTTTTGCTAAGCACGGATCATAGAACTGTCGGGCCTTAATCTCCCCAATAACAAAGACTGAGCAACCACATGTCCTAAAACTCGACGAGGCTCTAAAAGGTCTAACCTCACTAGGCGATTGGCCAAGGACTGAATATCCAAGGATAGAGGTCTCTCCTCTGCTGCAATATAACCAAGCTACCCATAATCTCCGCCTTCCTGCTCAAAGCATCTGCCACCATGTTTGCCTTGCTCGGGTGATAAAGAATGGTGATATCATAATCCTTCAACAACTCAAGCCATTTGCGCTGCCTCAAATTAAGATCCTTCTGCTTGAACAAGTGCTGCAAGCTACGGTGGTCTGTATAAACCTCACAGGACACTCCATACAAATAGTGCCTCCAAATCTTAAGAGCGTGAACAATCGCCGCCAACTCCAAATCGTGCACAGGGTAATTCTTCTCATGAACCTTCATCTGGCGCGAAGCATAAGCAATAACTCTCCCCTCCTGCATAAATACACACCCCAAGCCAACGCGTGAAGTGTCGCAATATACTGTGCACATCCCAGAACTGAGAGGCAATACTAGAACTGGCGCTGAGGTCAATGTTGTCTTGAGCTTCTGAAAGCTCGCCTCACATTTGTCAGACCATCGAAACGGGGCATTATTTTGAGTCAATCTATTCAATGGAGTTGCAATAGAAGAGAAACCCTCCACAAACCGGCGATAATAGCCTGCTAGGCCGAAAAAGCTCCTGATCTCTGTAGGTGAAGTGGGACGCGACCAACTCTGAACTGCCTCAATCTTCTGAGGATCAACCTTGATACCTTCTCCGGATACCACATGCCCCAAGAATGACACAGAATCCAACCAAAACTCACACTTGCAGAACTTAGCATATAACTTCTGTTCTCGCAGAGTCTGGAGCACAACTCTCAAATGCTGCTCGCTCTCCCCCAGGCTACGTGAGTAGATCAAAATTTCATCAATGAAGACAATGACAAAGGAATCAATATACGGCCTGAACACCATATTCATCAAGTCCATGAATGCTGCTGGGGCATTAATCAAGCCAAAGGACATCACCAGGAACTCATAATGTCCATATCTCGTACGAAAAGCAGTCTTCAGAACATCTGAAGCCCGAATCCTCAACTGATGATACACCGATCGCAAATCAATCTTAGAAAACACACGAGCACCCTGCAACTGGTCAAACAAATCATCGATGCGCGGCAAGGGATACTTGTTCTTAATGGTAACCTTGTTCAACTGGCGGTAATCAATACACATCCGCATAGACCCATCCTTTTTCGTCACAAAAAAAACTAGAGCACCCCACGGCGATACAGTCGGTCTGATGAACCCCTTAGCTAACAACTCTTCAAGCTGCTCCTTCAACTCTTTCGGAGCCATACGGTACGGAGGAATGGATATAGGCTGGGTGTCTGGATCTAGATCAATGCAGAAATCAATATCACGGTCTGGAGGCATGCCCGAAAGATCCGAAGGAAATACATCCGCAAACTCTCGAACCACGGGCACTGAATCAATCATCGAAGACGCGGCGATGGTGTCCGCACATAAGAAAAATAGGCTAGACAACATTTCTCAACCATATATCGAGCCTTCAAGAATGAAATAACCCGACTGGCTGCACTAACTGAAGAACCCCTCCACTCCAGCCTAGGTAACTCGGGCATGGCTAAAGTAATTGTCTTGGCATGGAAATCAAGCACAGCATGATAAGGAGATAGCTAATCCAGGCCTAGAATAATCTCAAAATCAACCATGTCGAGCAATAAAAGGTCACCACTGGTATCGAACCCACAGAAGGTGATCATACAAGACTGATACACCCGGTCTACCACCACAGAATCGCCCACAGGAGTGGACACATATATAGGAGATCCCAAGGACTCACGAGAAACATCCAGAAAAGGAGAAAATAGGGCTGAAACATATGAATAAGTGGATCCTGGATCAAACAATATTCAAGCCTCTCTACCACATACTAAGATAATATATGTGATCATGGCATCTGAGGCCACTGCATCTGATCTGTCCGGAATAGCATAGAATCTGGCTGGAGTACCGGAAGACTGGGCTCCACCAGAGTGAACAGGATCTTCCTGACCTCCCCCTGACTGGCCTCCACCTCTAGGAAGACCCTTACCGACCTGTCCTCCACCTCTAGGTGGCCGGACTGCTGGTGCTGGACCCATCGGCTGATAGCTCTGATGTACGGCCTTGCCCCGACACCTGGGACACTGCCTCCTCATATGACCTGGCTCTCCACACCCATAACAACTCCCAGGTGGCATAGTCTGCTGCCCTGAAGAAGATCCCTGAAGGGCCGGAGGGCGATGAGATCCCTCAGGCATAGCACTGAAATAAGGATCGGAAGATCTCGGATGACTAGAATAACCACTGTGTGAACTCTGAATGGCTGGAGGACGGTAGGAACGCTCTGGCATGGCACTGAAATGAGGCCTCGCTGGAACACCTCGGGGAGGTGGTGGAGGTGCTGAATATAAAGGCCTGCTGGGCTGACCACTGCTATACTGACCCCTGCCTCTAGCTGGGGCGCCTCTCAAATCCCCTGAGAACCTATCCCTCTTGTCCTGCTGACCCTACTCCCTGCTCCTCGGTCGATAACCCTCGATCCTACGAGAAATCTCCACTACGAGCTGATAAGGGGTACCCATCTCTACCTCTCGAGCCATGGTGGATATAATACCTGGATGCAACCCTGATACAAACCTCCGAACTCTCTCAGCATCGATGGGCAATATCATAAGAGCATGGGGGGACAGCTCTGAAAATCTGGCCTCATAATCTGTCATGGACATCTGCCCCTGCTCTAACCGCTCAAACTGACCCCGTAGCTCTTCCGTCTCAAAAGGTGGAATATATCTGTCCAAGAACATCTGTGTGAACTGCTCCCAAGTGATAGTAGGAGAATCGGCTGGCCTGCTGAGAATATAAGACTGCCACCACCTGCGAGCTATGCCCTCTAACTGGAATGTGGTGAAATCCACACCATGGGATGCTAGGATCCCCGTGTTGTGCAGTCTATCCCTGCAACTATCAATGAAGTCCTGAGCATCCTCACCTCGCTCACCCCAGAAGACTGGAGGGCGAAATTGAGTCCATCTGTCTAACATCTTCTGCTAGTTGCCATCCGCAGCTGGTCTGGGCTCCGATGTTGCTGCTACAGGCTGGGTAACACCCGTGGGAAGTGTACCCGAGGTTTGATGTAATGACGTTGTCGGTCCTGCGGCCTGGGCAGTAGGGGTCTAGGCTCCCCCTCCCGCTTGAGAAGTGGCAGGATCTGCTGGAAATAAACCAGCCTGGGACATAGTGTCCATAAATCTCATCATACGACCCATGATTGTCTGGAAGCCTGGAGTCGTCATAAAGTCTACGGGTGCAAGATCTGCTGGAGGCACCTCGTCCTGCTCCTCTATAATAGGTTCCTCTGGTGGCGGGAACGGAATAGCTCTGGGACGCCCTCGTCCCCTACCACGGGCTGGTGCCCTCCCCCGGCCTTTACCGCAGCCTCGGACGGCTGGGGTACCGGCCCTTCCCGGGTCCAGAACATCAGATGCACGCGTCCTCACCATCTGTGAGAGAATAGAAGAATGAGTTTAGTAAATCATCGACTGCATGATAGAATAAGAACAAATAGAGGTTTCCTAACACCTTGTAGCCTCTTGAAGATAAGTACAGACGTCTCTATACCGATCTGCAAGACTCTACTGGGTTCGCTCGTGACTCGTGAGACTTACATGAACCTAGTGCTCTGATACCATGTTGTCACGATCCAAAATCCAATACAGGTCGTGATGGGCCCCAACACCGGAGTCAGGCAAGCCAACAGTTGTTTACTAGTGAGATTTTCCTTATTTAACATACCAACCCCACATATTACCAAAGTTTTAAGCGTAGATCATTTAAATAAAAGCGGAAACATTAACCAATTTAAGTAAATACAGCCAAAATGATCGTGATCCAATATATACAGTCCTAAAATAAAGAGTCTACTATGTGCGTGCCAGGAACTAGTGTCACAAGTCAATACGCGAACTAGTAGAATATACAAAAGATGATACAAAATGTACTGTTATCTGAAAGGAGTAGACAGAAATAAACAAAAGATAACTCCATAGCACTGTTGAGAATCGCCAAGGGAGGCATCTCATCATGGAGTCAGGTCCAGAATATACGTCAAGCTCCGGTCGGATAACCAGAAACACCAACCCCAGAACCTGNCCGCCTAACCTCGAAGAGATAGTGACGAGAGGTCGACATGACACTCACTAAGGTCCAACAGTATAATTCAACATAATGTAATGGAAACAGTAGGCACGTAAGGACAGTGAAGCAATAAGTATATATGTAAGATACTGAAATCCAGGAAGAATACTGGGAATAAATAACACAATTACCACTTCACTTTCTCCCAAATATCTGTCAGATCAATATTCATGAAATTTAGTAACAAATAAATCATACGCATGCAGGGTAAGGACAACCGGCCGGAGTCATAAGATAGTCATGCCCGTGCACTGCCGAGGATCGAACGTCCCGTACCAAAAGTGCACCTCTCCACAAAGTACTCACATCTATGCACTGCCGATGATCGAACGGCCCGTACCAAAAGTGCATCTCTCGACCTCTCTACGCACTGCCGAGGATCGAACGGCCCGTACGAAAAGTGCGTCTCTCAACCTCTCTATGCACTGCCAAGGATCGAACGGCTCGTCCCAAAAGTGCATATTTCAATCCGTCGTGGCGTACGGCCCGTTCCCATAAGAGTGGGGTAAATCACAATCCGCTCGCGAAATGCAAATTGCGAAGCGGTCACATGCACATACATTATTCCTNCCCCCCCCCCCCCACCACAATTATCACATATAGCATTTAAATCACCTAGGGGGAAAATTCCCCCTTACAAGGTTAGAAAGGATACTCACCTTGCGTTGAATTTACTCCACGGACCGAGAACGTGCCAGAAACTCCGAACTCTACACCTGAGGACTCGAAACTAGCCAAAAGTTATACAAATATATTAATCTATATTCAAAGCATGGAATTTTCCTATTACTTAGCCAAATTCATCATTCTTGAAGAAAATAAAAATTCGACCCCGGGTTCGCATGCTCGGATTCCAATAATTCTCGAAGGAAACACTCTCCCAGAGCCTAAGGACCATTAATATACGATTTTTACTTGATTTCATAGCAAATTCACAGGTCCAAAATTATCACACGAAGCTACCGGAACCAACGAAACTCGATTCTGAGGTCGTTTACCCAAAATGTTGACCGAAGTCAAACTTGGCCTTAAAGTCCAACCTTGAGGAACCAAGTGTTCCTGCAGCACTCTAAACACCTCTGAATCCCGGACCATCAGTCCCCGCAAGTCATAAATCATAAAAAGCCGCTATGGTAAGTTTCATTTAGGGGAACGGGGTCTGATAACGCAAAATGACCGTTCGGTTCGTTACAGATATCATGCCTATAGGGGTTTAAATCGAGTTAACAATTATAAATCATGCCTATAGAGGGTTTAAATCAATTCAGCAATTATAAAGCATGCCTATAGGATTTAAAAGGAATAAAAACCTATCTTTATGAGTTAAAATCAGTATTACACTTAGAAACCATGTTTATAGGTTTGTAATTTGTAAACTCGTATAAATCATGCTTATAGGATTCTGTTAATCAATTCTGAATTCAACCAATTCTGGCCATCACTTAGGCAATCTGTAGGACTCATTAATGATTCCGGGCTTAAAATTGTGACATATTACCTGCTTGGAATGCCCAAATTCACGCTGAATAAAATCAGTAGGCAAACAAATAGGTCACAATGCTCGCCTTAATAAAACTGTCTTTATATTTTGTTTCTGATCATATAGATATCCTGCCTATAGGATCTTAAAATTAATGAAGTTTGTTGATTCAACTGCGTGCCTTTGTTGTCTACTTGTGGAGGTCAATATGAGCCCTTATCTGTTTCTTTACTTGAAAGTCCTATTTGTATTTTGTTTGTCGCCTAGATTTCTCATTTTTAATTAGCATAGGTTGGCCTAGAACCATCCTAGATAGAGATCCTAATACCTCCAGGGTTATAGGTAAGGGACAGGTAGTGCACGCATAAGGAATGGGTTAGAAGCTATTAGAACGCTTAGGTAACAACTCAAAGATAGTAATTGGATAGTAAGGAGATGATAGCCCGTGCGTTAATGCTATGAGTAACACCCCAACTTGGGGAAGTTACAAAGTATTGCATGGAATGACCCTATAGGCTAAAAAAACCTAGGACCCCCATTTAATCCTGTTTAAAGTAACTTGCATTGTCCAAATTGGTTTCCTCCCCTTTTAGACTAATTCGCTTAATTTAAGTTCGGCCGGGACCCACCATTATGGACCTCGAGGGATGCCTAACACCTTCCCCTCGAGGTAATTTGAGCCCTTACCCGATCTCTGGTGATGCAAACTGGTTTATGAGTTAATTGCTCTAGGTGCCCTAACGCACC
Source organism: Nicotiana paniculata (assembly GCA_005239505.1). NCBI lineage: Eukaryota > Viridiplantae > Streptophyta > Magnoliopsida > Solanales > Solanaceae > Nicotiana > Nicotiana paniculata. Next base: position 60,047 of record ML322131.1, on the reverse strand, counting down.
TTAATCTGTTAGGTGGCGACTCTTCAATCCCTTACCCAATCCTAAAAGGAAGGAGTTGTCCCAGGAATGTCGAAACCCGATTTCACAAGGAAAAGGGGGCGCGACATTTAGTGGTTGTTAACTTACTATAACTACCATTTACATAATTACTTCTTATAGCTATTATCAGTTGTTACGGTAGTGTATTCGCTGTATTCACACTGTTGTATTCATGAATACAACATCAAAAAGCTCCTAAAAATCAGGGTAGTCCAGTTGTATGTGCATGTATTCACATGTATTCGTGCCATGTATTCATGAATACAGAAGCAAAAAGTGCCTAAAATCAGGGCAGTCTAGCTGTACGTGCATGTATTCACATGTATTCGCGTTGTTATATTCATGAATACATCAATAAAAAGCGCCTAAAATCAGGATAGTCCAGTTGTACGCTCATGTATTCACATGTATTCGTGCCTAATATTGACATGTATTCGGTGTTGATGTATTCTTGAACACAGCAGTAAAAAGCATCTAAAATTAGAGCAATACGGATGTATGCGCATGTATTAACATGTATTCGCGCCATGTATTCATGAATACAGTAACGACAATCACCTTAAAAATAGGTATGTCGAGTTGGGTCATGACCCAACTCGACATACCTATTTTTAAGGTGATTGTCGTTACTGTATTCATGAATACAGTAACGACAATCACCTTAAAAATAGGTATGTCGAGTTGGGTCATGACCCAAAATCCATTAAGGTCGTCATGGTACCGGACCCCACTGTCAGGCAAGCCAACACTTAGTAAATAAATTAAATCCTTATTTTTAAAAAAATCTTGAAGTCATTCCTTTTTCATTTTCTTAAATAATAATTAGCGATCTTCCACAGAGTAAACAATAATATCTTTAGCAAATTTAAGTAGTGAATGAATCCCATAATTATCCCAGAACCCGGTGTCACAAGTACATGAGCAAAATTTCTAAGAATTTTACATGTACTACAATACTTGTCTGGAATTCAAACTAGACAAGGAATTTAAGATAAAATACAATACATCTGAGGAAGAGTCTGCCGGCTGCGGGTCATCTCCGAATGGTGCAGCTCGTCTAAGTCTCCAAGTCAGCCACATCACTGCATCAAGCAGGGCCACTAGCTATGAATGTACCTGTGAAATAAAAATTGCACAGCAAGTGTAGCATGAGTACGAAAATAACGTGTACTCAGTAAGTATCCCGCCTAACCTCAAAGAGCTAGTGACGAGAGGTCGAATTTGACACTTGCTAGAGGTCAATTTAATAAAATCGAGGGTGACACTAAGCATGGATATCATAGGAAAGTTAATAAGTAGTGATAGGAAATAGCAACTTCTTTCACATTTACAACTTTAAATCTTCGTCATTTCAGTTGACAATTTATAATTTCCAGGCCAGTAAACAGGTAGAAATCACAGAAAGTACGCAGCAATTATCATGTGCAAGAAATGTCGAGGGCCGAACGGCGCGAACCAACAATAATAAATTGTGCACTGCCGAAGGGTCCAACGGGTCGAACCATAGATGCATCTATTAGCCCGCTCGCGAATCGATCATGCGACGCGGTCATATATAAATAATAGAGTTACCCTACTCGCGAATCATACATGCGACTCAAGTACTCATAAATACAGATATTCACATAATAAATTCACCTTTTATCAGGAAAATAGTTATTCAAGGAAGTAATAAAATTCTCTTTTAATGGACACGAAGATGGTATTAAATCTTTTCTAAAAATTCATTTGCCAAGTTCGATAAGGTTTTAAATATTATAAATTTGTCAGTAAGGTTACATGTACGGCAATTAAAACATGCTTTATCAGGAAAACCATTGTCCTAGGAAAAATCAAATTCTCTTTCTAGATGATTAAGCAAAATAAGTTTCAACCTTCTTAGGTATTCAGTTACTAATTTGATAATATTAACAGTCTAATTTCATTAGCAAAATTACAAGTACAACAAGTAAGGCATGCTAGTGGGTCCTAGACTACCCAGACACGAGCATGATAGAAGCTACGCATGGACTCCCGTCACCTTGTGCGTACGTAACCCCCAAAATAGTAGCACCTATTAGATTAGTTCACCTATGTGAACATTCTCCCTCACAAGATTAGAAAGGAGCCTTACCTCGCTTCGAAGATTCACAACCGGCCTCCAAGCCCTTCCGACGACTCAAATTGATGCACAACGCACCAAAATTATCCAAATAATGCGCAAACAAATGAAATATACTCTAATACGTATAACAATTCAATTCATATAAATTCCTAACTCCGATCGGAAATTTGACCAAATTGCCCTCGGGCCCACGTGCCCGGAGTCCTAAAATTTTCGAAGATAAAGATTACCCATGACTTTACCAACTCTAATACATAATTTATTCTTAATTTCATGCTCATATTCGTTGTTAAAATTCAAAAATACACATTCTAGGTCTTTGTTCAAAAATCTCAAATCTCTACTAACTTCCATGACCAAATCTATATACAACCTTGTATTTTAACTTGAGATGAGTAGAAACACTTACCTTGACATAGATGACGAAAATCCCCACTTGAAGCTCTACAAAAATCGCCCAACCAAGAGAAAAATGAAGAGAAATGGCCAAGACCTCGGTTTTAAAATACACACTGCCCAGGCCCGATTTTCGCACATGCGGCCTCCAACCTCGCACCTGCGCGCCGCAGGTGCGCCCATGCACCCGTACCTGCGGCTTCCTCCTCCCCAGCGGGGCTCCGCACCTGCGCTCCTTCTTCCGCATCTGCGCTTCCGCAGGTGCGGAAATAACCTCGCACTTGCGGCCCCAGCCAAGCCAGCCTACCCTCGCACCTGCGACGCCATAGCTGCACCTGCGACCCTTGTTGCACAGGTTCGGTCACACCAGACACCAGCATCCTTAGCCCTTCCTCAACTCCAAATTTGATCTGTTAACCACCCGGAATCCACCCGAGTCCCCCGGAACTCCGTCCAATCACACCAACCTGTTCCAAAACATAATGCGGACCTGCTCGAGGCCTCAAATCGCATCAAATAACATCGAAACAATGGATCGCAACTCAATTCAAATCCTTATGTACTTTGAAATTTCCAGCTTCTACATTCGATGCCGAAACCCATCAAATCACGTTCGATTGACCCCAAATTTTGCACACAAGTCACATTCCACATTACGGACCTACTCTAACTTTTGGAATCACATTCCGACCCCGATATCAAAATTTCCATTTCCGGTCGAATTTTCTCAAAAACCTTCAAATTTCTATCTTTAGCCAAATGACTTCAAAATAACCTACGGACCTCCGAATTCACTTCCGATTGCGCTCCCAACTGCAGAATCACCATACGGAGCGATTCCCAGACTCGGAGTTCCAGACGGACATCAATATCACTGAAATGCACTTCAACCCAGACTTATGAAATTTCTTCTAAAATGTTGACTTCTACAATATGTGTCGAAACGCTCCTGGGTCGTCCAAAACTCGATCCGAACATACGCCCAAGTCCGAAATCATCATACGAACCTGCTGGAACCTTTAAATCCTGATTCTGAGGTCGTTTACTCAAAAATCTAATCTTAGTCGATTCTTCCAACTTAAGGCTTCTTAAATGAGAATTTTCTTTCCAAATTGACTCTAAACTTCCCGAAATTCAATTCCGACCAAACCTACAAGTCATAACACCCGAAATGAAACTTCTCATGGCCTCAAACCGCTGAACGACGCGCTAGAGCTCAAAACAACTGGTCGGGTCGTTACAAGTTGTCTAAGAGAGAAGAAAAACATAAATAGCGTACTTCATGCCTCAATGTTAGTATATACCATAAATACTTATTTTGCTATAAAATATAAAAGTTAGACATAGAAAATAATATTTTAAAATAATTTTGATTTATAATAAATAGGGTGTATACCTTTGCTATAGGAGGTAAAATTTCAAAACTTTCAGCCCATTTTAAACTTGACACTATTAAGCCCAGCCTCACTTTAGCTTGCGACCTCAATAAGGTTGGGCTGGGCTGGGCTGCCCTATGAGGCCGAAAAATAAAAATAAAATAAATTAAAATTACTTTACTAATAATCAACAATAATCAATGTGTAAAAACAACACTTTCACAAAAGATATGCATTAAATAAAAAGCAAAAAGTATATAATTCAACAAAAAGTAGAAGAATGTTTTTTCTTCTTCAACTAAAGTATTTGTCTCTCAGTTCCTTCGAAGAAACTTATTATTCAAACGTTGAAGTAGGCAATGACTCGCCATTTTATGTCACACTTACAATAATAGCCAATTGACGATCACACGTACGCAGGGCCGATTCACACTACATGAAGCAGTGTCAAGCGACACTGCTTTATTGCATTTTTTACTAATTAAATGTATTAATACTATGAAAAAACGGATAAGTAGAAAAAATGATATTATTTGACATAAATTATCTTTTAGTACGTTGGTTATATTATATTCTTGATTATGCTTTAAGGGATCATTTGGTTTGAATATGGCTTGTGTTGGGATAAGTTATGCTGGGATTAGTTATCATGGTATTATTTTTTATCCACGGTTTGGTATGTTGTATTAAAAATGACAATTGCATAATTTCTAAGAAGAAGGTATAAGTTATCCCGGTACTAATTACCCCACCCTCTACAAGGTGTAAGTTATCCCGGTACTAATTTTAATTCTGTGATAACTTATACCAGGTTTGCTAACCAAACAAAGTATTAATGTGGTATTAAATTTTTATACCAGCATTATACCTTCTTATACCTCATACCAAACGAGCCCTAAGAGGTCGAAGGTTCGAAACTCAACTAGCACAATGTTTTTGCAAATATTTGAGAAAGCCTCTACAGTTAAAAATTATGATGAAGTAGAATTGAACTCATGACCTTTTCTACTTAACTACTTGTTTGAATGGTTATTACCCATTGTATTGTATCGTATTGTTATTCAAAACAATATTTGTTTTGATTGTTTAGTGAAAATTGGTTGTACCGTATAGTTAAATCCGTTGTTCCAGAATAATGAAAAGTCTCATTTTCTAAAACAGCCGATTTGGTGTGGTAGAATTATTTCCTTTTGTTCTTTCTAATTATGCCCTAACTTATTACTTTATAATTCTATTTGTCATTTACCTTTATTTATTTTGAATAATAGTAAAGTCTATTTCTCATAAGATATCATCCCAAATATAATTCTATAACCTACGTGAAGTCTCTTATTTTCTTCTGCCGCTTCCAACTTCAACGTTAGGTATAGGTTTTGCCTTCTTTTTGTTTCATTATTTTTTCTACTTTAAATATAATTGTAATTCCAATTCTAATTACTTTATCTCTAATTAGCTTTATAATATGAGTTGTTTTCAAGTATGCAAAGTGTTATTATTTATCTTTTTTTTGCCAACTCCTTCGTTCATTTTTTTATCATTGTTTTTTTTATTTTTTATTCTTATAATAGTTAATTGTTTTTTTAAGTTTTTGATCTTGTTTTCAAGTTATAGGTACTTCTTTTCTTATTTTTTTATCAGTTACTATCTGTTTAGTTCTCCTATTATATTGCAACTAAATCTAGTTGTTTGAGTAGTTAACTTCCTATTACACTGAAATTATGTATGATTAATTTTGTGATTCTTATTTTTATAACATAAATACTTGATGATCAGTATGGTGTGCTAATGTGATTCACCAAGTAATATATACCCAAATATATATAATTAAGTAACTTAATTAATGTTTCATAGGGTACAATACTGTTAAATACTACTCCAAGAAAAGTTATAAACTATTGAATTTTAAGAACCAAAATCCTTAACATTGGTAAATTAAATATTTAAAAAAATTAAAGATATTTTAGTAAACTTGTCAGTTACAGTACAATACGATATAGTCAACCAAACAATAAAATATTATTTAACAGCAAAATATATAATATATTCAAATATTGTATTCATAAAACGATACAATAAAATATAATATATTATTATAATATGATGGGTAACAATGATCCAAACAAAGTGTAATACTCAACAAAGCTAATAAACTAAAACTATTTGTTGTCTAGAAATATAATAATTTACGTTATTTCCATAAATTTCGACACCACGTAGGTGCCAAAATATCTGTCAATCTTTATAATAAGTCCATGTTTTGCAGAAGAGACGAAGGTGTCAGTTATCAAACCAATCTTTTTAGGACCACTAATGGATTTACTATCTAATAAGAGGGAAAGCAAGTAGCTCTCTCTCAACATGCTAGCTTGCCCTTGAGGGTATCTTCGGGGTCCGGAACTCAATTAAATAAAATTGGACAAAGAGAACGAAAATAAGTCAAAAAAAAAAGAGTATCGAAATATGTATAACGCCACATTATGTGGCGCTATACATTAACGGTAACTATGTCGTTAATGTATAGCGCCACATAGTGTGACGTTATATACTTTTTTTCTGACAGGCGGGTATAACACCACTATATCTGACGCTATACACTAAAAGCACTACAAGGTTGCCTGGCCCACTGGTTGAAACGAAGAGTTTCAATTGGCTTTTATGGGTCCTTCACGAAACTTCATGTTTTTGCTTAGCTAAGCTATTTATAAATGTGAAAGGACGAAGATGGAAAGTTGAACAAATAATAAATAAATATTTTAACTAATTTGAAAATAAAACTTATAATTCTAATTTGAAAATAAAAGAAAAAAAGTAATTTTATTTTACGTATAACACAAAATAACAACTATAAAAAGTATTGGTTATTTTTTAAAGAAATAATAAATGGCTTCTCTATTAAAATATTTATATCTAAACGCTTAAACCAAATAATGAAAAGAAACAAAAAATAAAAAGGAAATAGGAAAATATAAAAAATATTAGTGTAGGGGTTTGAACCTTGTACCTCAAGGACAAAACCTAGTTCACATCTTCCTTTCAACCAATGGGCCAAACAACCTTGTAGTGTTTTTAGTGTATAGCGTCAGATACAGTGGCATTATACTCGCATGTCAGAAAAAATATATATAACGCCACACTATGTGGCGCTATACATTAACGGCATAGTTACCGTTAATGTATAGCGTCACCTAGTGTGGCGTTATACATATTTCGGTACTTTTTTTTGACTTATTTTTGTTTTATTTGTTCAATTTTAGCCTAATTAGGTTCCGTGCCCGTATCTTCGGTATTTCTCAGAGTTTTGTGCTGTCATGATGCTGTACGAAATGCTATAATAGGTGTGCTTTGTCTCTATGAGCCTCACGTGAGCCTCCTTTACATATTTGATGTCAGCAAAGTACACACCCCCATTAGCAGCCTTTTAATGTTTATCATGATTATGTGTGTCCCAATTTAATTTATCATTTAAAATAACCAGCTCTCTATTTAGATTACAGATCAAATAACCTCATTTAAGAGTACCTTATAGTTAAGTTTGATTTTTTATGTAGTTATACATAGGATTTACAAAAAAAAAGACAAAAAAAGAAATGTAGGGAAACTTTGATTATTCATGATCACTGAATTTTAAGGAAACATTCGATCATCCGAATAAAAAAGATTAGATAATTATTTATAATTTAAATAAAAACATCTGAGAGAAAACAGATGGATTTAATCCAAGCATACAACTTACCTGAGATTGATCAAACACCGAAGAAGAAAAAGGCCACATAGCTCAAGAATCAAATAAGATAAAACTAATATTCCACATGGTATTTCTAAAGATAAGAACACTACCTGAACAGAGAGCGATAATGCACTGAAGAACCAAAAAATTGAGTGCCTATATCAATATAACAGGGGTTCTGAGCAGTAACGAGGATATATGCCAAGTGACTTAATCATTAATAGGCTAAATCTTTCCCATTCCACGGCCCACGATTAGTGTTCTCACTTCTCACAATTGACAAGCTAAGATACCATGTAACACATTCAGGCAACGATTAGTATGAGCACACAAAAGTCAAAGAAGATTAACAATAAAAATAAATAACCATTAAGGACATGAATAATTAAGTTAGAATAATAACAAAGTAGTATTATATGTTGCTTCCTAAGAACACAACTATCAGGGAGCCGGTTACATTCACATTTTACGTTTTTGATTAGTTTCATTTTAATTTGACTTTTGATGTTAGTTTTAAAGGTTATCAATTTATATTCTTAGTTTAGAAATAGTTTGAATCGAATTGTATAGATTTCTTCCAACTTTGTTTTATGACCGGTAAACATAAGTTTTTTATGTTAATAAAAAAATTAATAAGGTTTTTGGGCCCGGGCACAGCCCAGGCTACCTCCAACTAATTACTATTAACAGAGAAACCACTTGGTTTTTATTCCAACTCAATTTACACTACTACTGGACTTGACTTAAACATTGTCATTTACTCTATAAGGTTCCGATGAAATGGATAAGATTGTTTTACCTTAATCAGACATTTTGAGTTTGAGCAATAAAAATATAAAAATTCTGATAGAGAGTGTTTTCTCCTACAATAAGCTACGATTTTATACGTGATGTATAGTACAATCAAATCTCTCTATAACAATCTCATTTAATTTATTTTGATTTTTTTAACTGTTATAGTAAAGTGCTATTATAAAGGATATATATTATAACATAATAAAAAATCAATTCCGAAAAAAATATAACTTTAATAGTGAGTGATTGTTATATATGAGAATACTATTATAGAAAAGTCTGACTAATCAAAATTTATTATATCATTAAAAATCGAAATATTTTATAAAAATACCGTGAGTTCGAATCACTCTCTATCCCCGAGATCACATAAACTTAAAGATAAAAAGCTACCAGGCCCACCAATTTTGACTTCTTGGAACAATCATAGATTTCTTTTTTTTAAGAAAATCTCCTCTGGATGCAATCAACTTTCTTGATTTTAGTTATCCATTCATTAATATTTTTTTTTTGAGTTTTCCATCCGGTGTTTGGTATCCGGTATCCGTATTGGAGTTCGATTATATTCTGATTCGCGGCGCATAGGGCTCTATTCGGAAGGAAGCGCTCCCTACCAAGAATTTTTTTATACTCAGGATTCGAACCCGAGACCTATGATTAAAAGAAGAGCAGTCTCATTAACTGCACCACATCATTTAGTGGTATCCATTCATTAATAACCTTAACATATTGGTCTAAAATATCACAATACTATTATTTTATCAATTCTTTCTAGACATCAACCTAGTAATTTTCTATAACATCTTAAGCGGTACGACGTGACTCATTGACCAGATTAATGATACTTCCTTGGCATATTGCAAAATAAACCTAATAAAATTCATTTGCTTATAACGAAGTAAACATAATGCTTTTTTAAATAGACATTATTCAAGGGTGGATCGAGTATTACGGTATCGGGTTCGTTTAAATATATTCCTTCCGGTTCACTTTAACTGATTTTTTGACCTTTTTTTGTGGTCGTAATATTTGATTTTTTAAGATATCAAGAAGGAATTAACTTCTTTTGTCCAAAATTGCCTTTTGATTAAAGAGCCTATGAGTATATTGTTATATTTACAATTAATAAGTTAAGGTTAATATGTTCAATTTTATTATTAGTTAATGCTAAAATATGAATTTTTTAATATGTGTGAAAATAACCCTTAAATCAACTAAAGTGGATTAGAGAAAATAGTATTTGGACAAGGGTGTAAATGTTATGTAAAAAGTACACAAAAATTTAAACAAACGTTTGACTTAAATTCATGATACAATAAGTTCCGTGCTAAGAATCTTAAAGCCAAAAGTTAATGTTTAAATCTTTAGTCTGTCTCTTTAATAATCAGAAGTTGATGACCAAGTCTAGTCGATCCACGTGGTTGGGAGAATCACAATTTGACATGCATGTGACCTTTTTATCTTTTACGTTAATTACAATTACCATGAACAATATTATTTTTATTAATAATATTTTAGACATGAATAATGACCTGAAAGCATCTAGTATTCGACTTTAAACAGCATCTAGTTGTAGTTTCTTTGTTGATAACAATCACTTAGATTTTATGGCTATTAATCATGTCAAAATTTGACATATATATATAAATATATATATATATATATATATATATATATATATATATATATATATAGATATATATTCTTTGTTAGGACATTTCGTGTTGGGTTTAAGTTGTAAACCCTGAGATAATGTTTAATTAATTGACTAGATCAATAAACTGCAATGTTAATGGACAGGATTACAATGACAACCTATGCTGGTGGATTGAATCAGTGGCGAATTCAAAACTTTATTTATAAGTCGAGTGCTCAATTATTTTTCATCTAAAGTCTCTACCCCTTGAAATTGGATGCTAATTAAGTCAATATAGATTTGGAAGAATTAACCTAATATGTCGTCATTCAATCGCTTAAATTAAAAATATTCAGTGGAATCGGTCAATTTTAACATATAAGCCTGGATATATACTCGTCACCTCGTATACACGTCATTCACATAATTCAAATAATGCAAGCAGACCAAATCCTACAGGGTAGTTACTTTCACACAAAGTTAGGCAAGATACTTCTCAATGAAGCTAAATCAATCCACTATTAAGCCTTTCCCGCGTGAATCAACCTCAGGACGGCTCAAATCTAGCCAAAATAAGTTAATATCATAAATAAAAGTCATAGAAAACGATTCCAAATAATAAAACTTTGATCTTGAACAAGAATAAAAAAGTCAACCCCGAACACGCACCTCGAAATCCGACAAAACTCACGAATTCCAAACACTCATTCAAATACGAGTCCAATCATAGGTCTTCCGATAAATTGGTCGACTACTTGCAAGTTGCTCCGAAAATCACCGACCAAAGATTTTTTAAAAAAAGAAAAAGAAAAGAAAAAAGAATAGACCCAGAGACTTAATTATTACTAGTGTTCTAAGTAGGAATTAAGTGTAATTTGCATATAACAGGGCAAAATAAATGAATTCGACAATCAACTGGTCCTTATAATGTGTTTTCCCCTAAAAATAGAAAAGAGACATTCAATATATTAACTGCTTGAATTATTGGATTCCTTCTATGTAATACATGTTACAAAACAAATTTTCTTATCGAGATATGGTCCAACATATCACATGAACGCAGAGAATCTAATTTTATTGTTTTGAACAAATTAACCTATAACATTTTAGACTTGCGAAACGATAATACAGTCAAAGATCTCTATAACAGCTTTATTTGTTTCGATATTTTTTGACTGTTATAATGAAGTAATATTATAGAGGACATATACTATAACATAACATAAAAATCAATTCCAAAAAAAAATTAAATTTTATAGCGAGTGACTATTATATAGAGTGTTGTTATAGAGAGATTTGATTGTACTCCTTTGTTCTATTTTACATTCTTTCCTTTTATAATCTATTTAAAAAAACAAATAACATATCTCATTACCCGAAAACTTGTTGCTCCTTTTATTTTAATTTTTACAATATATTTTGTTTATCAAGAGTCAAGTAATTTAATTTTTGAAGTTAAAATTGGATCAGTTCAACTCAGTATTTGAATTAATATTTATATATGTAAAAGATATACGAAAATTCTATAAGTTGTAATACTTCTAATGTCAATATGATTTAAAAAAATACATTTTAAAATGTTGGTTAAATTTCAAATAGTTTGAGTCTTAAAAAGTGAAATATATCAAATAAATTGAAACAGACGCGATTTAAAAATTTATATGCAGACACAACTTCATCTTTCATTTTTTCTCTTCAAAATACCTTTTTATTTTTATTACAACTAAAGTATTTTCTAAACACGTAAACAATTTGCTATAAATAGCAAGGCTGCTCCCCACTCTCAGTCCATCGACCCTAGTAACACAATTTTTACATCAGCGCCTCCCAAAAATGGAAACCACAGCCACCGGCGCCGCCACAACCACCACCGTCAACGGCGGTCTCCACTCCCTCAAAGTGAAGCCTCTACAGCTTATCCTCAACCGTGCATTTGCACTTATTTACCTTTTTGCCATCCTAGCTCTTTTCTATAACCACACACTCAAACTCTTAAACTCCACTTCCTTTATCTCTTTCTCCATATTATTTTTAATATTAATTTCCGATATAATTCTAGCCTTTATGTGGTCAACAGTTCAATCTTTTCGTATGCGTCCACTAACACGTACTGAATATCCTGAAAAACTTAAACATTTCGGTGCCGGAAATTTTCCGGCACTTGATATTTTTATTTGTACGGCGGATCCTTATAAGGAACCGCCGTTAAACGTCGTGAATACGGCGTTATCAGTTATGGCGTATGATTATCCGATTGAGAAAGTTTCAGTTTATGTTTCTGATGATGGAGGTTCTGAGCTTACGTTGTTTGCTTTTATGGAAGCTGCAAAATTTGCTGTATTTTGGTTGCCATTTTGTAGGGAGAATAAAATAGTTGAAAGGTGTCCAGATGCGTATTTCAGTTCTAATTATTCTGAAAATTCTGAGACACAGAAAATTAAGGTATGTATTTCGTTTTTATCTTTTTATCTTATTTTAATTTTATATATAGATAAAAAAAAAAAATCCATTTAAAGTTTTATTTTCAGCTGTTTCAATATGTCTTTTAAGTTTGATATCCCTTAAGAGATAACCACATGTAACTGTGAATAATAAGTGGAATTGCATGTCTTAAAAATAAAATAGACAATTCGCTATTCAGAACAAATTATTACGCTTCAGGGTCGTTTGGTTTGAAGACGGTTTATGTCGGGATAAGTTATATTGGGAATAGTTATCTTAGTATTATTTTTTTATTTATTATTTGGTATGTCGTATTAAAAATAACAATTGCATAATTTCTAAGAAAAAAATATAAGTTATCCCGGCACTAATTATTTCACCCTCTACAAGGTAAAAATTATCCCGGTATTAATTTTAATCTCGGGATAACTTATACCAAATTTACTAACCAAATAGAATATATAAATAATATTAAATTTTTATACCAACATTATACTTTTTTATACCTCGTACAAAACGACCCCTTCAATCAATGTAAATATTATCGGGATTGCATATAAGTTAGGAATGAATAGAGAGATGATTAATACAATATAAGTACGTAGTTCTTGAATATATGTGTCGTCTCAACCGGGGCGAAGGTACCTTTATAGGTAAAATAATAGATTTAATAAAAAATAGCATATAAAAAATATTTTTTATCGGGGATTTTTTTTACTTATTTAAAATTTGAACATCCTAAATGAAGTTTCTAGTTTCATCACTAATCTAAACTATAATGCAATTTTTAAAATATAAAGTTTTATTAGTATTAGTTTTACTTTTTCTGTAAGCATGTGCGACGTACGTTAAATATCCGCAGAGATGGGGATTTAGACAGGAGTGGAGCCACAGTATTGTTTGCGGGTTTTGATCGAACTCAATAGCTTTTATTTAAACTTTGTATTTGTATTAAGAAATTCAATGAATACGTACAAATTATTAATTTGGAAACCAATAACTTAAAAGTTTATAATCTCGAACCCATAAAATTCAAATCATAGCTCCGTCGTTGAATTTAGATAGAGACCTTCGCACTATATGCCATTTTGACGCCATAACAGGTCACGTTCTACAACTCTTTCTTACATGATAAAAAACGATACAGTACAAAGATGAGAAAAAAAAAGTACAAAAAAGTTAATTTGAAAAAGAAAGAAAAAGACAGTAGGTTAATTTCTAGTAGTAATATATTTTGGTTTATTCATTGTCTATATATAACAAATTAGCAATCATTGAAGGGGTGTAGAGGCGAGGAAACTAGCTAATTTTGTGTACGTAGCAGTAGGATAAGCAACTTGCACAATTTTATTGACTACTAGTCTCAGGCCAGAGTTTTTAAGCAACATTTATTTGTATAATTCATTCTATTTCTCTTTGAATTCAATCCGTCTGACGTTATAGCCATGCCAAGAATCAGATATTTTTTTTTGTCATTCGCTCATTTGATAAGTCGCAAAATAATGGAGTAGTAGTTAACTTTATCCTATATACGTCGTGTTTGTTATAATCATGTGGTAAAATATTCATAAAATTGCGATTGCCAATAATAATCTCATTGCTCTTATTGGGACAACTTATATTATTTTTATTCTATTCTTTCTCACCATACTCAAATTTTTCCTTGTGTCAAGGGATTCAACAATTTATATAATTAAAAAATTAATATTTTTTTTTCGCGCAGTTGATGTACGAGAACATGAAGACAAAGATAGAAAATGTAATCGAGAGGGGAAAAGTGGACGATGATTATATTAACAGCGATGAAGAGCGTCAAGCTTTTAGCAAATATTGGACTGCTGGATTTACCCGCCATAACCATCCCTCTATTATTCAGGTTCGTCCTACCAACATACCCTTGGTCGTCCAAGGGACTTTTACTTATTATATAGTTAATTAAATATATATGTATAGTCCGACGAAAATATTAGTGAGTGCATTGGCGTCTGCATATGCTGCTGATCAGTGGTGAAGCCATAATAGGTAAAATATTATATTTTAGAAGTATATAACACATATTGAACACTTTTGTCGGAAATTTTTTTTCAGTTCTTTTAAATTTGAATACCATTGAAAAACTTTCTAGCTTCGCTATTGATGATGATAGTCTATATTTACCTGAAATGATTGGAACAGGTATTATTAGAAAGTGGCAAAGACAGAGATATAGAAGGTCACGGGTTGCCAAATCTTATTTATCTTTCGAGAGAGAAAAGCAAAAACTCCCCTCATTATTTTAAAGCAGGTGCGCTCAACGCTTTGGTAAGTAAAATCTCGTCAACAATTATACTCTGACAGTCTAAATATTTTTTACAAAATCAATATCGGTTACAATAAGTTATTATAACCTTATTATGTATTTATTTATTTTTTAGCTTCGAGTATCGGGAATTATGACGAATGCACCAATAATTTTGACACTGGATTGTGACATGTACTCTAATGATCCATCAACACCTAAACGGGCTTTATGCTATTTTCTGGACCAAATATTATGGCCCAATTTAGCCTACGTCCAGTTTCCTCAACGATTTCATGGGCTTAACGACGCAGATATTTATGGTAGTGAAATAAAAGGCCTTTTTCATACTAATCCAGAGGGTATGGATGGGTTACGTGGGCCCAATTATGTTGGAACTGGATGCTTTTTTCGTCGTCGGGCTTTCTTTGGGAATCCATCTTTGTTCGAAAAGCCCGAAATTCCAGAATTATTCCCGGATCATAATGTGAAGAAGCCCATTCAGGCCCAAGAAATTTTACAGTTAGCCCATCAAGTAGCAAGTTGCAACTATGAGAATGAAAGTAATTGGGGTTCCAAGGTGAGCTTTTATACTGAATATTACCTTGATAAATTCTTGGCGTAACATTTTAAATCAGTGAATGTGAAGTATAATTGCACTAACAACTTTTATCGTGGCGGTTGGTTCTAACCAACTTCATCAATTCGAACTTGCCACATGTATTAGATCTTGTTGCCACAAAAAAATTTCTACAGCCAAAGCACAGGTATAAGTCTCCAAATGTGGAGTATAACTGCAACAACATTTTCTCGTGGCAATCATTCGAACTTGCCATATATATACAGAGGGCGTTTGGACATAAGAATCGTAAAATTTCAAAAGAAAGTGAACAATTTTTTAAACTGAAAATGGTATTTGAAAATTAGAGTTATGTTTGGACATGAATATAATTTTAGGCAACTTTTTAAGTTTTGTGAGTGATTTGAGTGAAAATTTTGAAAAAAAGTTTTTTGGAGTTTTTCAAATTTTTGAAAAATTTCAAAATTCATCTTCAAGCAAAAATTAGAAATTTTATTGCCAAACACTGATTTCGAAAAAAGTATAATTTTTTCGAAAAAAAGTGAAAAATCTCTTATGTCCAAACAGGCTCATAATCACCTTGCGGCGAGCTGACAGATTCAAAATTAGGTCAAAATACAAACTTTGCTGGTTGACCAAACTAATTGCATATGCTAGCCAAAAGTGTATAAAATATGTATATAAATACGTATATATATAAAAAATATTTTATTAATTATTATTTTTTGGAGCAGCTAAAAGTTATACATTTCTCTCGAAATTATGCAGATGGGCTTTAGGTATGGATCACTAGTGGAGGATTACTACACAGGTTATAGACTTCAATGTGAAGGTTGGAAATCAGTGTTTTGCAATCCTAAAAAGGCTGCATTTTTAGGAGATGTACCTATTTCTCTCCATGATATGGTCAGCCAAAACAAGAGGTGGTCTGTGGGCCTACTTGAAGTTGCTTTCTCAAAATATAGCCCATTAACTTTCGGTGTTCGGTCCATGGGCTTTGTTATGGCCCATTGTTATGCTCACTATGCATTTTGGCCCATTTGGTCAATACCAATTTCCATATATGCCTTCATTCCTCAACTTACTCTCCTCAACGGGGTTCCCATCTTTCCAAAGGTATGCACCAATTTAAGTTATGTACAAAACATATCAAACACATAGTGATTAGTAAAATTAGTTCTGGATACATCACTTAGTGTCTCTCGTATCCCTAGAGTTCTGTTATTACTTGTTGCTGCCTTTGTTTCGATTTCTGATTGCGTTCTTTAGTGTTAGTTTTCTATTTTCGCTTCAGTTGTCAGATTAGTTTGCTTGTTATTGCCCCTCCCTTTTTTCTTCCTGAGCCGAGGGTCTACCTAAACAACCTTTTTGCCTTCTTAAAGACAGGGGTAAGATATGTGTACACTCCACCCTCTCCAGACCTCATTTGTGGTACTATACTGAGTATATTATTTGTTGTTGTTGTTGTTGTTGTTGTTGTTGTTGTTATTTTTGTTGTTGTTGTTGTTGTTGTTGTTGTTGTTGTTGTTGTTGTTGTTTATAGATGTAACATATGAATATCTAAAATTGCATTTTTTTTAAAACATTGGCCGCAGGTTTCCGATCCATGGTTTTTCTTATACGTTTTTTTATTTCTTGGAGCGTACGGTCAAGAATGCTTGATTTTTATGTCAGCTCAAGGGACATGGAAAAGGTGGTGGAATGACCAAAGAATATGGATGATAAAGGGATTAACATCTTTTTTATTTGGAACTATTGAGTATGCAACTAAACACTTAGGCATGGCAACACAAGGATTCAGTTTGACAAGCAAAGTAGTGGATAATGACCAAGGTAAAAGGTATCATCAAGGAATTTTCGAGTTTGGGGTCGTTTCGCCTATGTTCGTTACGTTAGCAACAACAACAATAATCAATTTAATAGCATTTCTCAAAGCATTAGTGGATATTTTCACGGGTGATCAAAGCTTGGATGATGTCTTTATCCAAATGTTTATTACTGCTTTTGTAGTAATAAATTGTTTGCCAATTTATGAAGCTATGATTTTGAGAGCTGATAAAGGAAGGATGCCTACAAAGGTCACTATTATCTCCACATTTCTTGTTGGTATTCTCTATATAGTATTTGCTTTTATTCTAAGAAATGTGTAACAATAGAGAAGATTTTTTTTTAAGTTTAGACTTTTAGCTATTGTATTCACAAGCTTAGCAATAGAGTATCTACAAAGAATTAATGTTCTTGTAGTCTTATTACTTAGGTTTTGTTGAATAAGCCAATATTAGATTTAGTTGATATTTTAGAAATAAAAGGATCATTGAGATCTCATGGAATGCATATTGTTGTATTTCTTTATATTATATTGTATTTGAATCAGCTTTGTGGTTGAATAATTTGAAGTTGTAGTAGGAAACCTAAATTGTTCATGAATTGATTTTTGCTAGTTTCTTTAATTAATGCGTAAATAGGTTTTGCAGTCAATTACAAAACTAGTTGGAGTGCGACAAGCTGAGCTCGTATAACATCTACTAACCCTTTCTTTTTGCGAGACATCAGAGATCCACCAAAGTACAAAACTAGAATCTTTCAGAACATGAATTCCTATTCAAAAAGTGCATAGACGTATCGATAGTATAGCAAAAAAAAAAAAAATGTCGATACTATTTCCACATGAAAAAGCATGTGAACAGGGGTAGACCTATATGTATGAACTAAATTTATCTTAGTTTTTTACTGTTTTGTTGATTAGTTAGTTTATAATCGTTTGTCACACAAGAAATCAATTTATGCTTGCTACATTGTTTCATCAATTATATAGATCTTTATTAAATATTGCTTGTAAAATTTAACAAATTGTGAACTATGTTATAGCAGATAGTTGTGCTTTTACCAAGTCATTCCGGAAAGAAAAAAAAACACAAATTCAAAATGATGTTCTTTTGAGGCCCTGCTATGAATAAAAAAATAAGTTTGATTGTCGCTCCTACAATTGGTTATCGTTGTTGTCGTCGCACAATTTTCTGGGTCTGCACAAAAAAATCAAAAATTAATTTTTGCTAGTTTTTTTAATTGATACGTAAATAAGTTTTGTAGTCAATTAGTACGAAACTAGTTGGAGTGCGACAAGCTAAGCCCCTGTCACATCTACAACCCCCTCCAAAGTATGGAAACCAGCATCAAGCCAAACAAAAATAAGTGTTGCTACTATTTCCACATAAATAAATTTTGTTGAGCTTTTACCAAGTCATCCTAGAAAGAAAAAAAAACACAACTTCAAAATGATGTTGTTTTGAGGCCCTGCTATGAACAAAAAAAAACAAGTTTGATTGTCTCTCTTTGTTGGTCCCAGACTCACACGCAAGTATACGTGGTCGTACAAGTAATATAATGATAAATCGAGTGTCGAACCCATAGAGACTTGTGTAAACTACTTACTAAATCACTATAATTGTTATTTATTCCAGCCAAAGTAAAAATCCAGGAATGTAACTATTTTATACTACGATTCTACGAAATAGTAACAAGTTGATTGTTGTGTATTCATTAGAGACAAATATTCCAGGGTTGTGATCGATTCACTATTCGTATTGTATTCTAATTAACTCTCCCTTTCATATAATTCACTCGTGGTTGCTAATTAATCGATAGTTGCTCTCATAGCCTTCTCCCGAAGCACTACTCGCCTATTCTCAATAGATTAACGCCTATATTCCTATGAAATTAATCTATCAGAATGCACAAAGATTACGATATTTACTTAAGCATGGTGACTAGGTATATTCCTATCCTAACCACAAATCTGCTCCCTTGAAGGGTTAAGATCGTGCTCTCTTCAATTCTTCTCTAATCTATACACGGCTTTCCCAAGCATAGCATAGATAGCATATAGAACCTAACTGATGGCCAGATAATTAAGCAATAAAACACAAAATTGAAGAAACGGCCATATATTGAGTGAATTAAAATCAAGGTTACGCTTATGTCGAATAACAATATTCATGGCTAAATCAATACCCCAGAACAATGGGTGTTTAGCCACTCATGCTAAAATCAAACAATTGCATAAGTGTTGAATTAATTGTAAACACTAGAAAAAGATGAAGAAAACTGAGCATCCTTCGCTCCCTAGCAATTCCGTGTGTATATTCTCTCCAAAATGACGTGAATCCCTTCAAAAATAAGCTTAGACTTGCTTTTATACGTGTTGGGTAGGCTTAGGGCCGAAATAACCGTATCCCGGGGAAAATAGGAAAAATTCACGTCACCGGCGCCCTGGCTAGCTCCGGGATCCCACCAGAGCACTGCCCCTTATAAATTTTCTGCCTCTAGCGCCACAGGTGGCGCCTAGCCCTGCCTGTGGCGCCCAAAATCGCAAAATCGCCGGTTTCGTCGTTTTGGCTCTAATTTCACTTGTTTCGCCCCCAATTGATCCCGAATCATTCCTAAACATAAAAATACTTCAAATTAGCATAAATCATCACATTTAACATCAAAAACTCACGAAACAAAAGTAAAATATGAGGCGATATACATAGAAATATATACACTTTAAGCTAAACATCAACATCCCACACTTAGACTTTTGCTCGTTCTCGAGCAACGGGACAATCTAATACCCTTCAACACGTCCAACGTTCGTTATCAAGGAGTATTTTACTTTTCAATCACACACCTTACCCCTTGACTATGATCGATACTGGCAACCAAGTATGAACATACAAAATTTTACATTCTTCCCCTTCTTTAAACATGCCCAAGTATAACTATTTACTCAATCATACCAACAACCTAATTGCAACCACCCAACCTCAAGAGTCAACTTGCAACCATGAAGCCCTCTCAATTCACGCACCTACCCAACAAGAAAGAAAGTTTACAACATTACCAATCGTTCATGAGATCATGTGCCCACACAAACAAACAAAAGAGTGAATATAACTAGTCCACACATTCAAATATGCTTTTGAANTAGGAATAGTGACTAACCCTCCTAAGCACTTTAATACACTACCTTCACAATTCACACATATTCTTCTCAACCAATTCACTTGCCAAAATTCATATTCAACATGGCTCTTTTTTTCAATTAAGCACTTTTATATTTTCACTAGCACAATTTAATAGAAATTGAAGGTCTGTATCTTTTTGTAGATACTTTTACTATCATTTTTTTCTTTCCTACACACACTCCATACATGAAGATTCAATGGCTAGAGACTTTTGAATACAATTTTAGTGCACCAACGGGCCTTCCATGGCTCCACTCAAAAGCTACTCCCCAATATCTCACCTTACTTCTTTTAGCGACTAAGTGCCTTAGGAGGAAAAGGTTCAAAAATCTCAATTTAAGAACAAAATAGGGGTACGGCTTGTAATGTGGGTACCAAAGAAAAGGTCAAAAGGCTCAAAGGGGCTAGCAATGAAAATTTTTAATTTTCACGTGACAAGCACATCCATGATCAAGCAAGAAAATTCCTATGTCATCTCCTAGACTAGCATAATCTACAATTTTGCTTCGATTAACACACAGGGCAAGTTCTAGACCACACAGGATAGCATAGAAAATCACTAAACCTCACTTACACATTGCACATGACTCAATCACAACGGTTTATTCAACTCTCAAGTCAAGCAGGCACACGAAATTGAGAGAATTAAGCAATATCACACTATGTATCATACAAGTCAAGCAACTGAGCTAAGGCGTCACAAAATAGGCTATTTATTTTTACTCAGGCATCACATGTAAAATCAAATATAAGGGAAAGCAGAATGTATGTCATAACCTAATATGCCAGCACCAAACATGTCAATGGGTATCTCAAAGTTACTCAATTTCTTCCTAACTACTCTAAAAAGAAAAAATTAAGTGCCCGGTTCGAGATACACCCTTGGAAAATAAACGACGCCCAAAGAAAAACCAAGGGATACTACCTACCTTTCCTAAGAAGAAAATAAATAATCTTTTTGGTGTTTTTTAAATCGGACTTTATCCCTCAAGAAAGTTGTCCAACAGATCCATCATAGGGAAAAGTCCGAGTTTTTTCTATTTTTTTCTATTTTTCATTTTTTGAACTAACTAAAATTAACAATTAACTAAAACGAAAAATATTGAAAATGCGACTAACTACTAAAACAAAACATAATTAATGCTAAAGAAAAAAATTCTAACTATACTATTATACAACAACATCACAAGTAGCATACTTCCCACCCCACACTTAAAGCATGCATAGTCCCGATGCATATGAAAATTAACAAAACACAGTAGGGTGAAAAGAAATGCTCCCTGTCAATCGGAAGTCTCCAGAGCAGCAGCTGCAGGCTCATCATCATCAGGGCCTAGAGGAAACACGGGTCGGGGACTTGTAACCTCTTCACCCCCGTCATCTTCTGTGTCAGAGCCGCGTACTGTGTTCACGTCCTCAGAAGAATGAATAGGGCTTCCAGGTGCAATCCCCAACATCTCTTTGGAAGAACTGGATAACTCACTGCACAATTCCATACGCTCCACATCCGTAGCTCCTTCTTTACCCATCAAAAAGTTCAGAGTTTTATAAATGTACCTGCTGAAGCTTTCATCCCTTTTATAGCGTGCAGCTGACGTGAGCTTGGATGATGGCTTCTGCAGTATAGTAATGTCCATTAGCCCGGGTGAAGGCTCCACCACTTCATCATACTCTGGGTACTCAGGCACCCCAAGGTCTAGCATATACTTGGTGAACAAGTTTCCAAAGAAAAATCGCTTGATCTGCCGCCCAAACCTCGTACATGCCATCTCATCCAACATCAATTCACCCACATTTATGGGTCGGCCTGTCATCAAAAAAATAAATGACACACACTCGAGCACGAGTGCAGTCACTGATATGCTCGACAGGCATGAGGCGTGTTTGTACAAAATTCTGCCACACCTTGGCAGTCTTGTTAAAGTCTGACCGGACCATATGAAGATGAGTGTCATGCTGTTTGATCCACTTGGAAGTCGAATCAACGCCACACAAAGTGTGATGAATCAATTTGTATTTGGGGCTTTTGACAAATTTTTTAAGCCTCATTGGGTCAACATCTTCAACCCCTAAGTATTTGCAGATGTCTGTCCGGCGCATTTTAATCTCAACACCCTGTACATTTCAAATAGCATGCCCGTCGTGCCAATTGGCATAAAGTTCCCGGATCATACTCAAATTTGCCTTGCCGGGGCATGTCAATAGCTTCTCCATGTGCCTTGCACGGAGTTGGCTCATTACCTCAGGAAAGTTCCACTCCAAGGCTTTAGTGTTGATCCCTACCTCAGAGATATAATGCCCCTTTGGAACAAAGTCCTTGTGCCATGCAACCGCCGCATCATCTACCAAATCCAACCGGGGTCGGGGTTTCAAAGGTGCAGGTTTTGAGCTTTCGGCCAATTGCTTGCCTTTGGCTAGGCGGGAGGGGCAATCTCCTTGCTTTTTTTTCTTTGTTGCCGGAGAGGTGGAGGAGGATTTTCCAATGCCTTTGCCCTCGGTTGCACTATCACGAGCCATGTGGTATCCTGGAGATTGAAGAAGGAAAAACAAGAGAAAAATTGAAAAATTTTTGGGTGAGGGGGAAAGGGAATGTCGCGGAAGTGTGTTTGTATTAGAGGGTGTGTTTGTTTTGTTTCTTTCTTTTGTATTGCGGAGAAGTAGAGTGTGGGTGGGTGTGGGTATTTGGGTAGAACATGGTTTATAGTGTTAGTGTAGATGGGTAATTGTATATATATATATATATATATATATATATATATATATATATATATATATATATATTTTTTTTATAAATAGACAACCCGACCCCCAAGCTTTTTAAATACTCAATTACATGTCCTACACCATTGTATCTATAAATTCTTGGCCTATAAGAAGAAAAAAATGCAAAATCTATCTGCTTTACTAAAAAAATTAAGAAGTTAACTACGAAAGTGATTAAAAATTTGGTTGCTCCCAACAAGCGCCTGATTTAACGTCGCAACACAACACAGAGTCTCGCCTCACTAATCAGCGAGCACAACTTTGGTCGTTTCACAATTTATTGTACCACCCCAATAGTGCTTGACTCTATGTCCATTCACCAAAAATTTTCTTTCACCATGTATAGCTCGCAACTCAAGTGCACCATATGGAGTGACTCTCACCACCTCAAACGGGCCTGACCATCTCGTTTTCAGCTTTCCAGGAAACAATCTCAGCCTAGAATTGAATAATAATACCTGTTGGCCTGGCTCAAATTGACGCGGCTTAATATGCTTGTCATGCCATCTCTTGGTCTTTTCTTTGTAAAGTTTGGCATTTTCATACGAGTGCAACCTGAACTCATCTAATTCATCCAACTGCAGCAATCTTTTCTCACCCGCGGCTTCAAGGTTCATGTTTAGCTTCTTGATGACCCAATATGCTTTATGTTCAAGCTCAATGGGAAAGTGACACGCCTTCCCATAGACCAGCTTGTACGTTGATGCCCCAATTGGCGTTTTGTAAGTTGTTATATATGCCCATAAGGCATCATCTAACTTTGCAGCCCAATCCTTCCTATTCACACTCACCGTTTTCTCTAATATTTTGTTTATTTATCTGTTGGATACCTCTGCTTGTCCACTTGTTTGAGGGTGATATGCTGTTGCAACTCGATGATGGACTCCATATTTAACTAAAAGGTTATTCAACAACCGATTACAAAAATGGGTTCCTTCATCACTAATCAAGGCACGTGGATTACCAAATCTTGAGAATATATTGTTTTTCACAAACGCAGCGACAACCATGGCGTCATTCATCGGCAATGCAATTGCCTCCACCCATTTCGACACGTAGTCAACTGGCAGCAAAATGTACTTATTTCCCATGTACGATGGGAATGAACCCATAAAATCTATCCCCTACACATCAAAAATCTCGACCTCCAATATATTATTCAAAGGCATCTCGTGCTTCCTTGTGATCGTTCCTGTTCTCTGGCACTGGTCACACTTTTTAACAAAAGCGTGGGCGTCTTTGAATAGAGTTGGCCAAAAGAACCCGCATTGTATCACTTTCGCCGTTGTTCTATTGCCACCATGATGGCCCCCATAAGGTGATGCATGACAATCATACAGCACGAGTTCCACCTCTTTATCAGGAATACATTTCCTCATTAACTGATCACCACATTCTTTGTACAAATAGGGCTCATCCCAGTAGTAAAACTTCACATCGCGTAAGAACCTCTTCCTTGCCTCTGATTCAATTTCCGGAGGAAGTACTCCACTGACCAGATAATTCACATAATCAGCATACCATGGGGGAGGGTCTTGGGTTATAGAAAAAAGTTGCTCATCACGAAACATTTCTTTAATATCTCCACCCTCCTCCACATGGTCATGATTTTCCAGCCTCGACAGATGGTCAGCTACTTGGTTTTCAGTGCCCTTTAGGCCTCTTATCTCCACATCAAATTCCTGCAATAATAAAACCTAGCGCATCAATCTAGCTTTAGATTCTTTCTTTGTAAATAAATACCTGATTGCTACGTGATATGTGTGGACTATGACTTTTGTTCCCACCAAGTATGCCCAAAATGTTCCAAAAGCCCACACCACAGCTAGCAGCTCCTTCTCAGTGCTGGTGTAATTCTGCTGTGCATCATCAAGGGTATTACTCGCATAGTAAATGGAATAAAACACCTTGTCTTTCCTTTTTCCTAGCACTGCCCCAATTGCATGGTTACTTGCATCACACATAAGTTCAAATGGTACGGACCAATCAATTGCAACAATTATGGGGGCAGTTACCAATTTCTTTTGAGCTCCTCAAATGCCTTCAAGCAGGCTTCATCAAAATTGAACTTGACATCTTTTTCCAGCAACCTGCACAAAGGAGTAGCAACTTTAGAAAAATCCTTAATAAAACGCCTATAGAATCCTTCGTGTCCCAAGAATCTCCGGACACTCTTCACCAAAATTGGTGGAGGTAGTTTTTCAACTGCCTCCACTTTTGCCTTATCAACTTCGATGCCACTCCTAGATACTGTATGACCCAAAACGATGCCTTCATGCACCATAAAGTGACACTTCTCCCAATTTAAGACCAGATTTGTTTCTTCACAACGGGCCAACATCATGCTTAGATTTTTCAAATAATCATCATAGGATGACCTAAAGACTGAGAAGCCATCCATGAACACCTCCACGAATTTTTCCACCATATCAGTGAAAATAGCCATCATGCATCTCTGGAAAGTGGATGGTGCATTACAAAGACCAAATGGCATTCGCTTGAAGGCGAAGGTTCCATAAGGATAAGTAAATGTGACCTCCTGATCCTCTGGGCATATGATGATTTTATTGTAACCTGAATACCCATCAAGAAAGCAATAATATTCATGCCCAGCTAATCTGTCCAACATTTGATCAATGAAGGGGAGTGGAAAGTGATCTTTGCGGGTTGCCTTGTTGAGCCTTCGATACTCAAATCAAACTCTCCATCATGTAACAATGCGGGTAGGAATCAGCTCATTTTTCTCATTCTCAATCACAATCATCCCTTCCTTTTGGGAACACATTGAATCGGGCTCACCCAGTTGCTGTCAAAAATAGAAAAAATGATACCTGCATCCAGCAATTTTATTACTTATTTATTCACTACTTCTTTCATGATGGGATTTAACCTCCTTTTCTGCTCAACACTCGGGCAGTGTCCATCTTCCAAAAAGATTTTATGCATACAAAATGACAAGCTGATTCCCTTAATATCTGCAATGGTCCACCTAATCGCCTTTTTGTGCTCACAAAGTACTCTGAGCAATTTTTCTTCTTGTGTATTGGTCAGGCTGGACGAGATGATCACGGGCAATGTCTCAGAGTTCCCCAAAAAAGCATAGCGTAAATATGATGGAAGAGGTTTAAGTTCCAGCTTTGGAGCTTCTTCAATAGATGGCTTATGAGGGGTTAGAGTAACATGCTTGTTCAACTCTTCAAATTTTCCTAGACCGTGGAGGTAACTACAGGATATTTCAAGAACTTTCTCGATGTCTCCCCTTGTTTCATCTTCACTATCTTCTTCATCCCCAACCAACACTTGCTCAAGAGGGTCAACAGGACTCATGTAGGGAACCATTGATGCCGACTTGCTTTCCACCACAGTAATCATGGATAGCTCTTCATAGTGGATGGGTAATTTGAGTGCTTTATATACGTTAAACACTTCCACTCGATCACCAACTCGCATCATCATCTTCCCTTCACACACATCAATGATAGATCGGCCCGTGGCTAAGAAGGGACGCCCCAAAATAAATGGGACTTCCTGATCTGGTTCATAATGCAAGATAATGAAATCAACTGGAAATATGAAAGAGCCCACCTGAACCAGCACATCTTCAATTACTCCCTCAGGATGAGCCAGGGAGCGATCATCCAATTGTAAAATCACTGTTGTTGGGTGTGGCTCACCCAACCCCAACTTCCTGAACACAGATAACGGCATCAAATTAATGCTCGCCCCAAGATCGCACAAAGCTCGGCCGACTGCATGCTTACCAATTGAGATCTGGATAGTAAAACTACCTGGATCCTTTAATTTCTGAGGTAGCTTGCTTTGAATTCTTGATCTAACTTCCTCAGTGAGCACCACGGTCTCAAACTCAGTCAGCCTTCTTTTATTAGCCACAATGTCCTTGATGTATTTAGCATATTTGGGCACCTCCTGCAAAATATCTACCAGTGGAATATTGTTTTGTACCTGCTTCAAGAGGTCAAGGAACTTTTTGTATGCAGCATTATCTTTCACCTTTTGCAAACTTTTGAGGGAACGGAGTGGTGTCCTTACAACCAATGGTGGGGGTTGCTCAACCACCGCCTCTTCAGCTGGATTTTTCGATACTTTCGGATTGTCTGATGTTGATTCAATAGTGGCTGGTTTCTAGTTAAAAGTTACCTGCTTTCTCTTCTTGGACTGAACTTCTTCCAATTGTCTCCCATTCCTCAATGATACAACATTAACAGATGCTTTAGGATTAGCTTCAGTGTCACTTGGGAGAGCCCCCGTTGGTCGGGTATTTTGGGAACTGGTAAGTTGCCCCACTTGACGTTCCAAATTTCTCATTGCTACTGTTTGGGCCTGGTGATCAGGCATTATTTTCTTATTGAAAACAAGTTGGTCGTTCATAATTCTCTTCATAATATCCTCTAGGCTAGCTAATTGTTCAGCCTGAGGTGGTTTGTACTGCTGTTGAGGTGCTTGAGGTGCTGGAGACCTGTAATGATTCTGAGTGCCTTGATTTCCACCCAAGAGAAGTTTGGGTAGTTTCTCCAGTTGGGGTTATAAGTGTTCCCATATTGATTTGCTTGACCCCTATTCGCATTACCCACAAAGAAGACAGACTCTGGATTGGCTGGGCACAAGTCACTCGGGTGACCCTCTCCACAGACTTCACAAAATACCTGAATTTGTTGCACTGGTTGCATTGGCTGGGCCTGTTACAGTGGTTGAGATTGTTGCTTGTTAATGATCAGCGTCATCTGATTGACTTGGTTAGTCAATGTAGAGATCTGAGCTGACAATGCTGAGACAACATCTAGTTCAAGAACCCCTGGTGTTTTTTGAACCACATTCCTTCCCATCTCACTTTTCCAGTCTGGATTGCTTTTGGAGAATTTATTCAATAATACAAATATTTTATCATAATTCTTCTCCAATACCTGACCTCCAGCTGCTGCATCTACCGCAATTTTTGTTTGGGGATGGAGCCCCTCAATGAAAGTGTGAACTAACACCTTGTTTGTCTGATTGTGATGAGGACAGTCTCTGAGTAGCCCCTTGAACCTTTCCCATGCTGAATATAAAGATTCGCCTATTTTCTGTTTAAAGGAGACTATCTCATTTCTGATCTTTGCAGTCTTTCTTGAAGGGAAGAACCTTGCCAGAATTTTCTCGCCAAATCGTTCCATGTTGTAATGGAATTGGCTGGTTCTGCCTTTAGCCATCGCTTTGCTTTTCCCAACAGAGAGAATGGGAAAAGTGTGAGCCTCACATAATCTGGCGTGACCCCGTTAGTGATATAAGTATCACTAATCTCCAAGAAGTTTAGAATGTGCTGCTATGGATCCTCGTGTGGAAGACCCATAAACTGCCAGTTTGCATGAAGTAGCTGGATCATGCTCTGTTTCAGCTCAAAGTGCCTAGTGATTCTGGGCTTCACGATGCTGGAGGTAACATTAGCAACACTGGGCATTGCTACCTCTTGAACATCCATGTGTTGTTCCTCTGCCATGTTCACAGGAAATTGAATAAGGTCCTGAATATTGTCTGTATCCCTTGCTTCCCTCAACCTCCTGTGAAATGTTCTCTCACGTTCGGGGTCAAAGTCGTCAAGTCCGTCCTGGCTTCTGACCCTACGCATTCAATCGAAGTTCCTGAGATTAGAGCAAAGATCAAGTAACGTTAGACTAGATGAAATAAGCAATTAAAGCAAAAACTAGAAAGTAATCTATATTCGAGTCTCCGGCAACGACGCCAAAACTTTGTTGGTCCCAAACGTACACACAAGTATACGTGGTCGTACAAGTAATATAATGATAAATCGAGTGTCGAACCCACAGATACTTCTGTAAACTACTTACTAAATAACTATAATTGTTATTTAATCATGCCAAAGTAAAAATCCAGGAATGTAACTATTTTATACTACGATTCTACGAAATAACTAATTATCAAGTAATGAGTTGATTGTTGTGTATTCAATAGAGACAAATATTCTAGGGTCGTGATCGATTCACCATTCGTATTGTATTCTAATTAACTCCCCCTTTCATATAATTCACTCATGGTTGCTAATTAATCGATAATTGCTCTCATATCCTTCTCCCGAAGCACTACTCGCCTATTCGCAATAGATTAATGCCTATATTCCTATGAAATTAATCTCAGAACGCACTAAGATTATAATATTTAATTAAGCACAGTGACTAGGTATATTCCTATCCTAACCACAAATCCGCTCCCTTGAATGGTTAAGAACATGCTCTCTTCAATTCTTCTCTAATCTATACACGGCTTCCCAAGCATAGCATAGATAGTATATAGAACCTAACAGCTGGCCAGACAATTAAGCAATTAAACACAGAATTGAAGAAACAACCATATGTTGATTGAATTAAAATCGAGGTTACGCTAATGTCGAATAACAATATTCATGTCTAAATCACAACCCTAGAACAATGGGTGTTTAGCCACTCATGCTAAAATCAAACAATTGCATAAGTGTTGAATTAATTGTAAATACTAGAAAAAGATGAAGAAAACTAAGAACCCTTCGCTCCCTAGCAATCCCGTGTGTATATTCTCTCCAAAATGGCGTGAATCCCCTAAAAAATAAGCTTAGACTTGCTTTTATACGTGTTGGGTAGGTTTAGGGCCGAAATAACCGTGTCCCGGGCAAAATAGAAAAAATTCACGTCACCGGACCCCTGGCTAGCGCCGGGCTCCCACCAGGGAACTGCCCCTTATAAAGTTTCTACCTCTAGTGCCATAGGTGGCGCCCAAAATCGCAAAATCGCCGGTTTCGTCGTTTTGGCTCTAATTTCGCTCGTTTCGCCCCCAATTGATCCCGAATCATTCCTAAACATAAAAACACTTCAAATTAGCACAAATCATCACATTTAACATCTAAAACTCACGAAACAAAAGTAAAATATGAGGCGATATACATAGAAATATATACACTTTAAACTAAATATCAAGACCCCACACTTAAGCGATATACATAGAAATCATGCTGCTGCCTGAAACCCTTAAACATCGCGTTCTTAACTTCCGAATTTATTAGGACCACTATTGAGAGTCGCCCACTCTGACTGGCCCCGAATACAATCAACTCCAAGGCTCTTCTAGCACCTGAACACCCTTTTCAATAAAACACGTGACTGAGTCACTACCCTTGCAACTCGCCTATGCCATAAGCATAAATTCTGAATCTTTCCAAGCCTAATCCTAGTCCAATAGGACCCACTTTTTCACACATTCATCAAATCCCACGCACGATCACCATTTTACTCCCTTCCCCTTATCTGAAATAACTGGCCAACACGCCGACAATCCGCAACCCCATGATAACACAATCCTACAACCCAACTGCAGGTGGTGGGACTCCCCCACTTAGCCCGAAGCTACTCCGTGCACCACTCTAGACCCTGCTGAGATCCTTTCTCCTTTATTAACATGATTTTGCTTAACCAATCCGTCCAACTCTCCCGAATTCCCCTGTCTGCATTCCCTAAATACTGAAATTCTCTAGCATCATTCACACATTCTACCACCTACCGAATAGCCACTAGAATCCCTCACAGAAACTTTCCAACCACACAACTGCTAACCTTTTCACAGGAGATAACCCACCTGTGGAAATCACCAACTGACACCTTCCAACGACGATGTACTGCACACTCTCTACAACATCAATATCCTATCCTGCGCCCTTCTTCCTCTACCAACTTTACTAGTACGCCCGCTCCTCATGGACATCTATTAAATGCGCTACAACATCTTCAAATTCACCGCCACATTGCGTCCTTATTCATTCCTAACAACTCCTCCCTGTTATATCTAACCTTACGCCGAAATAACCCATATTTCAACTTAAGCTCGTAGACCCAATCGCCATCCACTAAAACTCTCAAACTTTCCCTCAAGATAGGCAGCTGTCTTACCACTGAACTCTTGGGCAATGCTACCACTCTTCCACTTTGTTAATCTCATTCCTTTAAGCACTGCCTGACCTCCTTTCCTTACGCCTGGACTTTTAGAAATTTAGTCGTTGCTACACTTCTCACATGTCTTCCATCATCGTATGCTGTCCAATTCAATATCATTCTCTGCAGCTCTTACACCAGTAGATCACCGCGAATTCAAACTCTCCGAGGATCATCTTCTCGAGCTGCCTTCATTAGAAATAACTATTCAGTCCTGAACCACCACGCACCACGATCTTTAACAACCGCTTCTTCAATACTACTTCACAACACTCTGACACAATGCAACCGAAGAAACCATAGCACCGACATACTTAACACATTCCATACGATTAATGACGACGATTTCACATCACATGTGAATATCCCACCTTACTTGAAAACACCAAGTCTTACTGATTTATCAATCCAAAACCTGACCATTTATAGTCCAAATGCCTTTCCTCTGCCGGAACTAAAATGCCGAAATCTAGAAATCACGCCCTGAGAAGACCTCCCTTCAAGCCATTCATCACCCCCAACATATGGGCAAGTATTCCACCATCATACTCACATCGCGCAATAACCAATCGTAAGCATCATAACAATCTAAGCATAACCTCAACGCTCTCAAAAACACAGCTAATGAGTTGAAACAACATATTATCCTTCCGCAGGGCCATAACTATAGCCCCAACCAATTACACATGGAAAATATCTCGCATCATATTCCTAGCACCATTTCAATTCCTCAAATTCCCGATTCATAGCAAGCGCTTCGCGACGCGTAAGATTGAGTAGGAATAAACATAGGCATAAGCCTTAAAGGAATCAAATCGCACAATGAGGAATCAAGAAAAGAAGTTCTCCTAATAGCCCTGTAGCCTCTCGAAGATAAGTACAGACGTCTCCATACCGATCCGCAAGACTCTACTAGACTTGCTCATGACTCGTGAAACCTAAGGGAACCTAGTGCTATGATTCCATGTTGTCACGACCCAAAATCTATTAAGGTCATGATGGCGCCGGACACCACCGTCAGGCAAGCCAATCATTAATTAATAGAAATAAATTCATGTTTTAACATTTTTTGGAAATAATTAATTTTAACTTATTACATAATAACTAAACAAAATCCGTTAAGTAAATACGACAGTTTAATATTCCATTTTTATAAAGTACATCCCATACACATTCCAGAACCCGGTGTCATAAGTGCATGAACAAATTCTAAGAATTTCACAAATATTACAAAGCTTGTCCGAAATACAAATTGGACAAGAAATTTAAAATAAAAATAAATACAATGTGAGGGAGACTTTGAACCGATTCAATAGCATTAACAGTCTAATATTATTGGGGGTATCACATGTACAACACGTAAGGCATGCTAGTGGGTCCTAGACTACCCGGACATCGTATAATAGTAGCTACGCACGGACTCCCGTCACCTCGTGCGTACGTAGCCCCTGCATATAGTAGCAAAATTAATTAGTTCACCTAGGAGGTAAATTCCCCCTCACAAAGTTAGAAAGGAGACTTACCTCGCTCCGAAATTTCATATCTGGCTTCCAAGCCCTTCCGACGACTCCAATGGATGCACAACGCCCCAAAACTACCAAATAATGGGCAAAGCAATGAAAATTCATTCTAATACTCGTAAAAAATTCAAAT
The DNA here is from genome assembly GCA_005239505.1 of Nicotiana paniculata. Lineage (NCBI taxonomy): Eukaryota > Viridiplantae > Streptophyta > Magnoliopsida > Solanales > Solanaceae > Nicotiana > Nicotiana paniculata. The sequence goes on along the minus strand of ML322131.1, from coordinate 27,282 downwards.
TATATACTTTCCCAACTCCGCTCAGTGAATTGACCAAAATGCCCTCAGGCCCACGTGCCCGGAATCCGAAATTTCTCGAAGATAAACTCTACCCATAGCCCTACTAAGTCAAATATACACTTTACTCTAAATTCCATGATCAAAGTCGTAGCTAAAAATACAAATACAAATTTCTAGGTTTTCTTTAAAATTTCCCAATTTTTTCCCACAATCTTTCATGTTTTAATCCATGCATATACCTTGTATTTAACTTGAGATGAGTTGGAATAACTTACCTTGACATAGATGATGAAATTCCACTCTTGAAGCTCTCAAAATCGCCCATCCATGAGAAATATGAGAGAAAGGGCCAAAAATCTCGATTTTAAAACATTCTGCCCAGGCCTATTTTCGCACATGCGATCCACTTCTCGCACCTGCGCTTCCGCAGGTGCGCCCGAAACTTTCGCACCTGCGGCTTCCTCAACCTCAGCCAAACTTCGCACCTGCGCCACACTGTCCGCATATGCGCCTTCGCAGGTGCGGAAATTGCATCGCACCTGCGCTCCCAGCCAAGCCAGCCAAATATCGCACCTACGGCGCCAAAGCCGCACCTACGGCCCAAGCTTCGCAGGTGCGGTCAAACCAAATGACAGCAACTTCAGCCCTCTTCAAACTCCAAACTTGATCCGTTAACCATCCGGAATCCAACTGAGGCCCTCAGGACCCCGTCCAATTACACCAACATGTTCCAAAACATAGTGCGGACTTGCTCGATGCCTCAAATCACATCAAACAACGCCGAAATTACGAATCGTACTAAAATTCAAACTTTAAGATCTTGAAATTCCAAACTTTCACATTTGATGCCGAAACCTATCAAATCACGTCCGATTGACCCCGAATTTTGCACACAAGTCATATTTGACATTAGGGACCTGCTCCAACTTTCAAAAATCGTATTCCGACCCCGATATCAAAATTTCCACTTCCAGTCGGATTTCTCAAAAACCTTCAAATTTCTATCTTTAGCCAAATGACTTCAAAATGACCTACGGACATCCGAATTCACTTCTGATCTTGCTCCCAAATCCAGAATCACCATACAGAGCTATTCCTAGGCTGTGAATCCCAAACGGACATCAATATCACTGAAATGCGCTTCTAGCCAAACTTAGGAAATTCTTCTAAAATGCTATCTTCCATAACATGCGCCGAAATGCTCCCGGTTTATCCAAAGCCCGATCCGGACATACGCCCAAGTCCGAAATCAATATACGAACCTGCTAGAACCTTCAGATCCTGATTCCGAGGTCGTTTACTTAAAATTCCAATCTTAGTTATTTCTCCAACTTAAGGCTTCTGAAATGAGAATTTTCTTTCCAAATTAACTCTAAACTTCTCGAAATTCAACTCCGACCACGCCCACGGGTCATAATACCTGAAATGCAGTTGCTCAAGACTTCAAACCGTTGAACGACGCGCTAGAGCTCAAAACGACCGGTCAGGTCGTTATAATATTCGTGAATACAGGATGAGCACATGGCCGTAAACGTGCTAAAGCGAATACTGGATTTTCTTAGTCACTATATAATATTGTGCGTGTGATATTTTTGGTTTTGACACAAGGAGTTGTGGTTCAAACCTTTAAGGTATTAATAACTTCGTCAAGACTTTAAGATATTTACACTAATGGAAAGTTCAAATCAAAATAAGATACTCGCCTATATGCATAATATTATGAGAAATATAACAAACTAATGGGGGATTGAAAGATAGTTTGTTATATAAGTTGGAAAAGTGGGACTTGTCCCACATCGGTGGTGCAAGGCCACTTTGTGTGCCTTTTAAGTCCTTGTCATTTTATGTGTTTAATTTAGAACACATACTCTTATATGTGTGCAAATACATATATTATATATTATATATATTAATATCAAAGACTTGGACTTGGGGCTTGGGCGCGGGCCGGGTCAGGTCGGACCTAAAATAAATAATTTATATTTTATTTATTTCTACAATTAAATCTGTTTTATTTAAAATTTAATTTTTTAAATTTATTTGAATAAACAGATGCATCTGTTTGTGAAAGAACACATATGTTTTGAAAAGGTCCGATGGTTGCTCTATAAAATAGAAGTTCTTCCAACAAAGTGAATACAGAAAATCATAAGTATTATTATAGGATTTGTTGTATCCTGAAGAGAATCGTTTGTATTTTCCTAAATTAGTATATAGGCGATAACTCTTTAAAGACAGTTGTTTTTCACGCCTCAAAGCCATTTTTTGTTATTATTTTTCTAACGATGACAACTTATGTTGGTGGGTTGAACCACTGCGAATTTAGAACTTTATAAGTCGAGTGCTCAATTATTTTTCATCTAAAGTCTCTACCCCTTGAAATTGGGTGTTAATTAAGTCAATATGGATTTGGAAGAATTAACCTAATATGTTCTCATTCAACCGCTTAAATTAAAAATATTCAGTGAAATCGGTCAATTTTAACATATAAGCCTGGATATATATTCGTCACCTCATGTACACGTCATTCACATAATTTAAATAATGCAATCAGACCAAATCCTACATGGTAGTTACTTTTACATAAAGTTAGGCAAGATACTTCTCAAAGAAGCTAAATCAATCCACTAGTAAGCCTTTCCCGCGTGAATCAACCTTCGGACAGCTCAAATCTAGCCAAAATAAGTTCATATCTCAAATAAAAGTCATAGAAAACGATTCCAAATAATAAAGCTTTGATCATGAACAAGAATCAAAAAGTCAACCCCGAACACGCACATCGGAACCCGATAAAACTCACGAATTCTAAACTCCCATTCAAATATGAGTCCAACCATAGGTCTTCAAATAAATTGGTCGACTACTTGCAAGTTGCTCCAAACATCACCGACCAAAGGTTTTAAAAAAAAACAAATAGACCCAGAGACTTAATTATTACTAGTGTTCTAAGTAGGAATTAAGTGTAATTTGCATAAAACAGGGCAAAATAAATGAATTCGACAATCAACATGGTCCTTATAATGTGTTTTTCCCCAAAAATAGAAAAGAGACATTCGATATATTAACTGCTTGAATTATTGGATTCCTTCTATGTAATACATGTTACCAAACATGATTTTCTTATCGAGATATGGTCCAACATATAACAGGAACGCAGACAATCTAATTTTATTGTTTTGAACAAATTAACCTATAATATTTTAGACTTGCGAAACGATAATATAGTCAAAGATCAAACAACTTTATTTGTTCCGATATTTTTTGACTGCTAGAATGAAGTGATGTTATAGAGGACATATATTATAACATAACATAAAATTGATTCCGAGAAAAAATTAAATTTTATAGTGAATGGCTATTATATAGAGTTGATATTATAGAGATGTTTGATTGTACTCATTTTTTCTATTTTACATTCTTTTCTTTTATAATCTACTAGTATACTTACCCGCGCGATGCGCAGATGTTTCAAACAAAAAAGAGCATAGAGAAATATTATATATATATATATATATATATATATATATATATATATATATATATTGTAGACTATATTTTTCGACCGCATTCAAAAAAAATAAAACCAAAAGACAAATAGGTGAATTCTATCAGACTATCTCTATGAATTTGTTGTTAGGGACCACCAATCCCCAAGAGCTATTGTAACATACTTGAGAAATGATACATCAATATTTGGCTTTAAAAAGATTAGTCTATATGAGAATGCATAAACCTTTGGCTCAAGTACAAACATAAAGGACATCACAGTTGGTTCAAATCTTATTTCAGCTCCTGTTCCGAACGAAGGTTAATCTAGGTGCACCAGTTTTGTGAGAGATCTAAATGAAAATTTTGAAATTGGCTATTTGGAGTTTTTCAAATTTCCGAAAAATTCAAAAATTCATCTTCAAGCAAAAATTAAAAATTTTATAGCAAAACACTGATTTCGAAAAAAATGAAATTTTTTCGGAAAAAAATAAAAAATTTCTTATGTCCAAACGGGCTCATAATCTCCTTGCGACGACCTGACAGAATCAAAATTAGGCCAAACTACAAAATTGGCCGGTCGACGGAAACTAATTGCATATGTTAGCACAAAAAGTGTATAAAATATGTATATAAATCCGTATATACAAAAAAAAAATTATCGATTATAATTTTTTTGGAGCAGCTAAAAATATACATTTCTCTCAAAATACTGCAGATGGGCTTTAGGTATGGATCACTAGTGGAGGATTACTACACAGGTTATAGACTTCAATGTGAAGGTTGAAAATCAGTGTTTTGCAATCCTAAAAAGGCTGCATTTTTAGGAGATGTATCTATTTCTCTCCATGATGTGGTCAGCCAAAACAAGAGGTGGTATGTGGGCCCACTTGAAGTTGCTTTCTCCAAATATAGCCCATTAACTTTTGGTGTTTGGTCCATGGCATTTGTTATGGCCCATCTTATGCTCACTATGCATTTTGGCCCATTTGGTCAATACCAATTGCCATATATGCCTTCATTCCTCAACTTACTCTCCTCAATGTGTTCCCATCTTTCCAAAGGTATGCACCAATTTAAGTTATGTAATAAACATACCAAACACATAATGATTAGTTTCCTGATCCATTACTTAGAGCCCCTTTGGACATAAGAATTTTTTACTTTTTTTTCGAAACCAGTGTTTGGCCATAAAATTTTCAATTTTTACTTGAAAATGAATTTTGAAATTTTTTTGAAAATTTGAAAAACTCTAAAATGTTATTTTTCAAAAATGTCACTCAGATCACTTACAAAAATTCAAAAATAACCGAAAATTATATTCATGTCCAAACACAACTCTAATTTTCAACTGTCATTTTCACTTTGAAAAAAAAATTCACTTTTTTTGGAATTTTACAATTCTTATATCCAAATGCCCACTTAGTGTCTCTCGTATCCTTATAAGACTTATGTTATTACTTGTTGCTGCCTTTGTTTCGATTTTCTGATTGCATTCGTTAGTGTTAGTTTTGTATTTTTGCTTTAGTTGTCAGATTAGTTTGCTTGTTATTGCCCTTCCCTTTTTCCTTCTTGAGCCGAGTGTCTATCTGAAACAACCTTTTTGCATCTCAGGACCCCACTTATGGTACTACACAGAGTATATTATTTGTTGTTGCTATTGTTGTTGTTCCTTATATACATACCATATGAATATCTAAAATCACTTTCTTTTAAAACATTGGCCGCAGGTTTCAGATCCATGGTTTTTCTTGTACGTTTTTTTATTTCTTGGAGCGTACGGTCAAGATTGCTTGATTTTTATGCCAGCTCAAGGGACATGGAAAAGGTGGTGGAATGACCAAAGAATATGGATGATAAGGGGATCAACATCTTTTTTATTTGGAACCATTGAGTATGTAACTAAATACTTAGGCATGGCTAAACAAGGATTCAGTCTGACAAGCAAAGTAGTGGATAATGACCAAGTTAAAAGGTATCATCAAGGAATTTTCGAGTTTGGGGTCGTTTCGCCTATGTTTCTTACGTTAGGAACAACAACAATAATCAATTTAATATCATTTTTCAAGGCATTAGTGGATATTTTCACGGGTGATCAAAGCTTGGATGGTGTCTTTATCCAAATGTTTATTACTGCTTTTGTAGTAATAAATTGTTTGCCAATTTATGAAGCTATGGTTTTGAGAGATGATAAAGGAAGGATGCCTACAAAGGTCACTATTATCTCCACATTTCTTGTTGGTATTCTGTATATAGTATTTGCTTTTATTCTAAGAAATGTGCAACAATAGAGAAGATTTTTTTTTTAAAGTTTGAACTTTTAGCTATTGTATTCACAAGCTTAGCAATAGAGTATCTACAAAGAATTAATGTTCTTGTAGTCTTATTACTTAGGTTTTGTTGAATAAGCCAATATTAGATTTAGTTGATATTTTAGAAATAAAAGGATCATTGAGATCTCATGGAATGCATATTGTTGTATTTCTTTATATTATATTGTATTTGAATCAGCTTTGTGGTTGAATAATTTGAAGTTGTAGTAGGAAACCTAAATTGTTCATGAATTGATTTTTGCTAGTTTCTTTAATTAATGCGTAAATAGGTTTTGCAGTCAATTACAAAACTAGTTGGAGTGCGACAAGCTGAGCTCGTATAACATCTACTAACCCTTTCTTTTTGCGAGATATCAGAGATCCACCAAAGTACGAAACCAGAATCTTTCAGAACATGAATTCCTATTCAAAAAGTGCATAGACGTATCGATAGTATAGCCAAACAAAAATAAATATCGATACTATTTCTACATGGAAAAGCATGTGAACAGGGGTAGACCTATATGTATGAACTAAATTTATCTTAGTTTTTACTGTTTTTTTGATTAGTTAGTTTATAATCGTTTGTCACACAAGCAATCAATTTATGCTTGATACATTGTTTCATTTATTATATAGATCTTTATTAAATATTGCTTGTAAAATTTAACAAATTGTGAACTATGTTATAGCAGATAGTTGTGCTTTTACCAAGTCATTCCAGAAAGAAAAAAAAACACAAATTCAAAATGATGTTGTTTTGAGGCCCTGCTATGAATAAAAAAATAAGTTTGATTGTCGCTCCTACAATTGGTTATCTTTGTTGTCGTCGCATAATTTTCTGGGTCTGCACAAAAAAATCAAAAATTAATTTTTGCTAGTTTTTTTAATTGATACGTAAACAAGTTTTGTAGTCAATTAGTACGAAACTAGTTGGAGTGCGACAAGCTAAGCCCCTGTCACATCTACAACCCCCTCCAAAGTATGGAAACCAACATCAAGCCAAACAAAAATAAGTGTTGCTACTATTTCCACATAAATAAATTTTGTTGAGCTTTTACCAAGTCATCCTAGAAAAAAAAAACACAACTTCAAAATGATGTTGTTTTGAGGCCCTTCTATGAACAAAAAAAAAGTTTAATTGTCTCTCTTTGTTGGTCCCGAACTTACACGCAGTATACGTGGTCGTACAAGTAATATAATGATAAATCGAGTGTCTAACCCACAGAGACTTGTGTAAACTACTTACTAAATCACTATAACTGTTATTTATTCCAGCCAAAGTAAAAGTACAGGAATGTAACTATTTTATACTACGATTCTACAAAATAACTAATTATCAAGTAACGAGTTGATTGTTGTGTATTCAATAGAGACAAATATTCCAGGGTTGTGAGCGATTCACTATTCTTATTGTATTCTAATTAACTCTCCCTTTCATATAATTCACTCATGGTTGCTAATTAATCGATAATTGCTCTCATAGCCTTCTCCCGAAGCACTACTCGCCTATTCTCAATAGATTAACGCCTATATTCCTATGAAATTAATCTATTAGAATGCACTAAGATTACGATATTTAATTAAGCACGGTGACTAGGTATATTCCTATCCTAACCACAAATCCGCTCCCTTGAAGGGTTAAGATCGTGCTCTCTTCAATTCTTCTCTAATGTATACACGATTTTCCAGAGCATAGCATAAATAGTATATAGAACCTAACTGCTGGCAGGACAATTAAGCAATAAAATAAAGAATTGTAGAAACAGCCATATATTGAGTGAATCAAAATCAAGGTTACGCTAATGTCGAATAACAATATTCATGGCTAAATCACAACCCAGAACAATGGGTGTTTAGCCACTCATGCTAAAATCAAACAATTGCATAAGTGTTGAATTAATTGTAAACACTAGAAAAAGATGAAGAAAACTGAAAATCCTTCGCTCCCTAGCAATTCCGTGTGTATATTCTCTCCAAAATGGCGTGAATCCCTTCAAAAATAAGCTTAGACTTGCTTTTATATGTGTTGGGTAGGTTTAGGGCCGAAATAACCGTGTCCCAAGCAAAATAGGAAAAATTCACGTCACCGGCGCCCTGGCTAGCGCCGGGCGCCCACCAGGGCACTGCCCCTCATAAATTTTCTGCCTCCAGCGCCACAGGTGGCGCCTAGCCCTGCCTGTGGCGCCCAAAATCGCAAAATCGCCGGTTTCGTCGTTTTGGCTCTAATTTCACTCGTTTCGCCCCCAATTGATCCCGAATCATTCCTAAACATAAAAATACTTCAAATTAGCATAAATCATCACATTTAACATCTAAAACTCACGAACAAAAGTAAAATATGAGGCGATATACATAGAAATATATACAATTTAAGCTAAACATCAACACCCCGCACTTAGACTTTTGCTCGTCGTCGAGCAACGGGACAATCTACTACCCTTCAACATGTCCAACGTTCATTATCAAGGAGTATTTTACTTTTCAATCACACACCTTACCCCTTGACTATGATCGATACCGGCAACCAAGTATGAACATACAAAATTTCACATTCTTCCCCTTCTTTAAACATGCCCAAGTATAACTATTTACTCAATCATACCAACAACCTAATTGCAACCACCCAACCTCAAGAGTCAACTTGCAACCACTAAGCGCTCTGAATTCACGCACCTACCCAACAAGAAAGTTTACAACATTACCAATCATTCATGAGATCATGTGCCCTCACCAACAAAAAAAAGAGTGAATATAACTAGTCCACACATTCAAATATGCTTTTGAACATAATTTAAGGACATCACACAATTGAACAAATTCACTCACTCTCACAAAGAATTCATATGCATCCCGTGGTCGTACCATATGCTTGCCTTTAGTGTAGATCTCCACTAATTTAAGTTAGCCAAATCTAGGATCAATTAGGACTTTTAAGGTTGTAATGTAGGCTAAGGGACGGGTATGATATATTTAGGAATAGTGACTAACCCTCCTAAGCACTTTAATACACCATCTTCACAATTTACACATATTCTTCTCAACCAATTCACTTGCCACAATTCATATTCAACATGGCCCTTTTTTCAATTAAACACTTTTATATTTTCACTAGCACAATTTAATAGAAATTGGAGGTCTGTATCTTTTTGTACATACTTTTACTATCATTTTTTTTCTTTCCTACACACACTCTATACATGAAGATTCAATGGCTAGAGACTTTTGAATACAATTTTAGTGCACCAACGGACCTTCCATGGCTCCACTCAAAAGCTACTCCCCAATATCTCACCTTACTTCTTTTAGCGACTAAGTGCCTTAGGAGGAAAAGGTTCAAAAATCTCAATTTAAGAACAAAATAAGGGTACGACTTGTAATGTGGATACCAAAGAAAAGGTCAAAAGGCTCAAAGGGGCTAGCAATGAATTTTTTTAATTTTCATGTGACAAGCACATCCATGATCAAGCAAAAAAATGCCTATGTCATCTCCTAGACTAGCATAACCTACAATTTTGCTTCGTTTAACACACAGGGCAAGTTCTAGACCACACAGGATAGCATAGAAAATCACTAAACGTCACTCACACATTGCACATGACTCAATCAGAGCGGTTTTATTAAAATCTCAAGTCAAGCAGGCACACAAAATTGAGAGAATTAAGCAATATCACACTATGTATCATACAAGTCAAGCAACTAAGCTAAGGCGTCACAAAATAGGCTATTTATTTTTACTCAGGCATCACATGTCAAACCAAATATAAGGGAAAGCAGAATGTACGTCATAACCTAATATGACGGCACCAAACATGTCAATGGGTATCTCAAAGCTACTCAATTTCTTCCTAACTACTCTAAAAAAAAAATTACGTGCCCGGTTCGAGATACACCCTTGGAAAAGAAACGGCGCCCAAAGAAAAACCAAGGGATACTACCTACCTATCCTAAGAAGAAAATAAATAATCTTTTTGGTGTTTTTTAAATCGGACTTTATCCCTCAAGAAAGTTGTCCAACAGATCCATAGTCGGGAAAAGTCCGAGTTTTTTCTATTTTTTTAAATTTTTCATTTTTTGAACTAACTAAAATTAACAATTAACTAAAACGAAAAATACTGAAAATGCGACTAACTACTAAAACAAAACATAATTAATGCTAAAAAAAAGTTTCTAACTATACAATTATACAACAACATCACAAGTAGCATACTTCCTACCCCACACTTAAAGCATGCATAGTCCCGATGCATATGAAAATTAACAAAACACAGTAGGGTGAAAAGAAATGCTCCCTGTCAATCGAAAGTCTCCAGAGCAGCAATTGCAGGCACATCATCATCAGGGCCTAGAGGAACCACGGGTCGGGGTCCTGTAACCTCTGCACCCCCCTCATCTTATGTGTCAGAGCCGCGTACTGTGTTCACGTCCTCAGAAGAATGAATAGGGCTTCCAGGTGCAATCCCCAACATCTCTTTGGCAGAACTTGATAACTCACTGCACAATTCCATATGCTCTACATACGTAGCTCCTGCTTTACACATCAAAAAGTTCAGAGTTTTATAAATGTACCTGCTGAAGCTTTCGTCCCTTTCATAGCGTGCAGCTGGCGTGAGCTTGGATGATGGCTCCTGCAGTATAGTAAGGTCCAGTAGCCCGGGTGAAGGCTCCACCACTTCATCATACCCTGGGTACTCAGGCACCCCAAGGTCTAGCATATACTTGGTGAACAAGTTTCCAAAGAAAAACCGCTTGATCTGCCGTCCAAACCTCGTACGTGAGATATCACCCAACATCAATTCACCCACATTTATGGGTCGGCCTGTCATCAAAAAATAAATGACACACGCTCGAGCACGAGTGCAGTCACTGATATGCTCGGCACGCATGAGGCGTGCTTGTACAAAATTCTGCCACACCTTGGCAGTCTTGTTAAAGTCTTACCGCACCATTTGAAGATGAAGAGTGTCGTGCTGTTTGATCCACTTGGCAGTCAAATCAACGCCACACAAAGTGTGACGAATCAATTTGTATTTGGGGCTTTTGACAAATTTTTTAAGCCTCATTGGGTCAACACCTTCAGCTCCCAACTATTTGCAGATTTCTGTCCGGCGCATTTTAATCTCAACACCCCGTACATTTGAAATAGCATGCCTGTCGTGCCAATTGGCATAAAGTTCCCGGATCATACTCAAATTTGCCTTGCCGGGGCATGTCAATAGCTTCTCCATGTGCCTTGCACGGAGTTGGCTCATTACCTCAGGAAAGTTCCGCTCCAAGGCTTTTGTGTTGATCCCTACCTCAGAGATATAACACCCCTTTGGCACAAAGTCTCTGTGCCATGCAACCGCCACATCATCTACCAAATCCAACCGAGGTCGGGGTCTCAAAGGTGCAGGGTGTGAGCTTTCGGCCAATTGCTTGCCTTTGGCTAGGCGGGAGGGGCCATCTCTTTGCTTTCTTTTCTTGGTTGCGGGAGAGGCGGAGGAGGATTTTCCAATGCCTTTGCCCTTGGTTGCACTATCACGAGCCATGTGGTATCCTGGAGATTGAAGAAGGAAAAACAAGAGAAAAATTGAAAAAATTTTGGGTGAGGGGGAGAGGGAATGTCGCGGCAGTGTGTTTGTATTAGAGGGTGTGTTTGTTTTGTTTCTTTCTTTTGTATTGTGGAGAAATAGAGTGTGGGTGGGTGTGGGTATTTGGGTAGAAGATGGGTTATAGTGTTAGTGTAGATGGGTAATTGGGTTGAGTTTAATGGGTATGGGTAATATATATATATATAAATAGACAACCCGACCCCCAAACTTTTTAAATACTCAATTACATGTCCTACACCATTGTATCTATAAATTCTTGGCCTATAAGAAGAAAAAAATGCAAAATCTATCTACTTTACTAAAAAAAATTAAGAAGTTAACTACGAAAGCGATTAAAAATTGGGTTGCCTCCCAACAAGTTCCTGATTTAACGTCGCGGCACGATGCAGAGTCTCGCATCACTAGTCAGCGAGCACGACTTTGGTCTTCTCACAATTTATGGTACCACCCCAATAGTGCATGACTCTATGTCCATTCACCAAAAATTTTCTTTCACCATGTATAGCTCGCAACTCAAGTGCACCATATGGAGTGACTCTCACCACCTCAAACGGGCCTGACCATCTCATTTTCAGATTTCCAGGAAACAAACTCAGCCTAGAATTGAATAATAATACATGTTGGCCTGGCTCAAATTGACGCGGCTTAATATGCTTGTCATGCCATCTCTTGGTCTTTTCTTTGTAAAGTTTGGCATTTTCATACGAGTGCAACCTGAACTCATCTAATTCATCCAACTGCTGCAATATTTTCTCACCCGCGACTTCAAGGTTCATGTTTAGCTTCTTGATGCCCCAATATGCTTTATGTTCAAGCTCCACGGGAAAGTGACACGCCGTCCCATAGACCAGCTTGTACGGTGATGCCCCAATTGGCGTTTGTAAGTTGTTCTATATGCCCATAAGGCATCATCTAACTTTGCAGCCCAATCCTTCCTATTCACACTCACCGTTTTCTCTAATATTTTCTTTATTTCTCTGTTGGATACCTCTTCTTGTCCACTTGTTTGAGGGTGATATGTTGTTGCAACTCGATGACGGACTCCATATTTAACTAAAAGGTTATTCAACAACCGATTACAAAAATGGGTTCCTTCATCACTAATCAAGGCACGTGGAGTACCAAATCTTGAGAATATATTCTTCTTCACAAACGCAGCGACAACCATGGCGTCATTCATCGGCAATTCAATTGCCTCCACCCATTTCGACACGTAGTCAACTGGCAGCAAAATGTACTTATTTACCCTGTACGATGGGAAAGGACCCATAAAATCTATCCCCCACACATCAAAAATCTCGACATCCAAGATATTATTCAAAGGCATCTCATGCTTCCTTGTGATCGTTCCTGTTCCCTGGCACTGGTCACACTTTTTAACAAACGCGTGGGCGTCTTTAAATAAAGTTGGCCAAAAGAACCCAGATTGTATCACTTTCGCCGCTGTTCTATCGCCACCATGATGACCCCCATATGTGATGCATGACAATCATACAGCACAAGTTCCACCTCTTTATCAGGAATACATTTCCTCATTAACTAATCACCATATTCTTTGTACAAATAGGGCTCATCCCAGTAGTAAAACTTCACATCGCGTAAGAACCTCTTCCTTGCCTCAGATTCAATTTCCGTAGGAAGTACCCCACTCACCAGATAATTCACATAATCAACATACCATGGGGGAGGGTCTTGGGTTATAGCAAAAAGTTATTCATCAGGAAAAACTTCTTTAATATCTCCACCCTCCTCCACATGGTTATGATTTTCCAGCCTCGACAGATGGCCAGCTACTTGGTTTTCAGTGCCCTTTCGGTCTCTTATCTCCACATCAAATTCCTACAACAATAAAAACCAGCGCATCAATCTAGTTTTAGATTCTTTCTTTGTAAATAAATACCAGATTGCTGCGTGATCTGTGTGGACTATGACTTTTGTTCCCACCAAGTATGCCCAAAATGTTCCAAAAGCCCACAGCACAGCTAGCAGCTCCTTCTCAGTGGTGGTGTAATTCTGCTGTGCATCATCAAGGGTCTTACTCGCATAGTAAATGGAATAAAACACCTTGTCTTTCCTTTGGCCTAGCACTGCCCCAATTGCATGGTCACTTCCATCACACATAAGTTCAAATGGTACGGACCAATCAAGCGCAACAATTATGGGGGGCAGCTACCAATTTCTTTTTGAGCTCCTCAAATTCCTTCAAGCAGGCTTCATCAAAATTGAACTTGAAATCTTTTTCCAGCAACCTGCACAAAGGAGTAGCAACTTTAGAAAAATCTTTAATAAAACGCCTATAGAATCCTTCATGTCCCAAGAAACTCCGGACACTCTTCACCAAAATTGGTGGAGGTAGTTTTTCAACTGCCTCCACTTTTGCCTTATCAACTTCGATGCCACTCTAGATACTATATGACCCAAAACGATGCCTTTCTGCACCATAAAGTGACACTTCTCCCAATTTAAGACCAGATTCGTTTCTTCACAACGGGCCAACACCATGCTTAGATTTTTCAAACAATCATCATAAGATGACCCAAAGACTGAGAAGCCATCCATGAACACCTCCACGAATTTTTCCACCATATCAGTGAAAATAGTCATCATGCATCTCTGGAAAGTGGCTGGTGCATTACAAAGACCAAATGACATTCGCTTGAAGGCGAAGGTTCCATAAGGATAAGTAAATGTGATCTTCTCCTGATCCTCTGAGAATATGACGATTTGATTGTAACCTGAATACCCATCAAGAAAGCAATAATATTCATGCCCTGCTAATCTGTCCAACATTTGATCAATGAAGGGGAGTGGAAAGTGATCCTTGCGGGTTGCCTTGTTGAGCCTTCGATAATCAATGCAAACTCTCCATCCTGTAACAGTGCGGGTAGGAATCAGCTCATTTTTCTCATTCTCAATCACACTCATCCCTCCCTTTTTGGGCACACATTGAATCGGGCTCACCCAGTTGCTATCAGAAATAGGAAAAATGATACCTGCATCCAGCAATTTTATGACTTATTTATTCACTACTTCTTTCATGATGGGATTTAACCTCCTTTGCTGCTCAACACTCGGGCAGTGTCCATCTTCCAAAAAGATTTTATGCATGCAAAACGACAGGCTGATTCCCTTAATATCTGCAATGATCCACCTAATCGCCTTTTTGTGCTCACGAAGTACTCTGAGCAATTTCTCTTCTTGTGTATTGGTCAGGCTGGACGAGATGATCACAGGCAATGTCTCAGAGTTCCCCAAATAAGCATAGCGTAAATGTGCTGGAAGAGGTTTAAGTTCCAGCTTTGGAGCTTCATCAATAGATGGCTTAGGAGGGGTCAGAGTAACATGCTTGTTCAACTCCTCAAACTTTCCTAGACCGTGGAGGTAACTACAGGATATTTCAAGAACTTTCTCGATGTCTCCCCTTGTTTCATCTTCACTATCTTCTTCATCCCCAACCAACACTTGCTCAAGAGGGTCAACAGGACTCATGTAGGGAACCATTGATGCCGACTTGCTTTCCACTACAGTAATCATGGATAGCTCTTCATAGTGGACAGGTAATTTGAGTGCTTTATATACGTTAAACACTTCCACTCGATCACCAACTCGCATCATCATCTTCCCTTCACACACATCAATGATAGCTCGGCCCGTGGCTAAGAAAGGACGCCCCAAAATAAATGGGACTTCCTGATCAGGCTCATAATCCAAGGAAATGAAATCAGCTGGAAATATGAAAGAGCCCACCTGAACCAGCACATCTTCAATTACTCCCTCAGGATGAGCCAGGGAGCGATCAGCCAATTGTAAAATCACTGTTGTTGGGCGTGGCTCACCCAACCCCAACTTCCTGAACACAGATAACGACATCAAATTAATGCTCGCCCCAATATTGCACAAAGCTCGCCCGACTGCATGCTTACTAATTGAGATCTGGATAGTAAAACTACCTGGATCCTTTAATTTCTGAGGTAGCTTGCTTTGAATTCTTGAGCTAACTTCCTCAGTGCGCGCCACGGTCTCAAACTTAGTCAGCCTTCTTTTATTGGCCACAATGTCCTTGATGTATTTAGCATATTTGGGCACCTCCTGTAAAATATCTACCAGTGGATGTCACACCTCATTTTTTCCACAGGGGGACAGGGAGTTTTTCCAATTAAAGTGACAATATTCGAAATGAGATTATCTATTAAATTCAGAGTCGCCACTTGGAATAATTTATGGTGTCCCAAGTCACCGATTTATTTTTAAATCCCAAATCGAGGAACTTTGACTCTATTTTACGGTCCGCAAACACAGAAGACCGAGTAAGGAATTCTGTTAATCCGGGAGAAGGTGTTAGGCACTCCCGAATTCCGTAGTTTTAGTACGGTCGCTTTAATAATAACTGGCTTAGTGAATTTGTTAGATTATGTATTTTAGAACCTATGTGCATTTTACTTTTACCGCTCTTAATTGCTTGATTATTCATAATTATGAAATTGTCTTGAAATGAGTCATGCGTACGTGTACTCATTTCGTTCGGCGCGTCAAGAATCATGTCACGCGTACGTGTACACAACTAATCACACTTTGTTAGTATTACGATTATTTGGCCAAAGTCACGCGAACGTATACCTTGGTTTTAACTAAAAATATTCGTTTCTATGTCACGTGAACGTGTACATAATCACGATAATTTATTTATTAATACGCGCCTAAAGCATACAAACGTGTTTATAAATTGTTTATTTTCCTAAATTAGTCTAAAGTTATCTCTGAAGGCCTTGAAGTTTTTTTTTTCTTTTTTTTTGAAAGAAAAGCAGGTCATTACTCATAACTATCTCAATTCTTAAGTATGATAACTAAAAGTAAAAAAAAAAGTATCTTAATATTATAGCTAAAATTATTGAATTTATAGCAAAGAAAAACTTTATCTTCTTTAGCTTGCCTTGAGCAAGAAAAGAGTTTAAGACGTAAGTCCATCTCTTTTATTATTATTAAGATTATTAGTCAATGTCGCGCGAACGCATACCTTGATTAATTTTGAGAATCATAATTATGTCACAGGAACGTGTACATAATTAATAACACTTATTATTTACAAAAATTATTTGGTTAAAGTCGCGCGAACGCGTACTTTGATTTATTTTTGGAAATTATAATTATATCACGCGAACGTGTACATAATCACAATGATAGGTTTCAACGCGCCTAAAAAAAACATCATACGAATGTTCATGAGTTATTCATCTCCTACGTTTGAGATATTGTAAATATTCCGAATTTATAGATAAAGTGTTATTGTAGAAGAAATGAGCTAGCTGACAATCTCAAACCTAGCTTAACTTTAGGGTCCCCAAAATCCTTCATTCTAATTATTGTCGATCCACACTTTGAATTTGAGATCAAATTGTAAAATATTCATAAGAATCAGACAAAATTAATTAATAAATAAATGAAGCTAATAGGATAAAACTAGAAGTATAGTAAAATAGCATCTCATCTAATCAGCCCCATGAACATTGGCCCATATCTACCTAATTCTTCTAATTCATTTTATTTATTATCAAATAATGAAAGGTTCATTGGATCCCAAACTAAAGCACATTAATAAAATGGATATGAAGCTCGTTTCAAACCCAACAAAATTTGGACTAATCTAAATCAGTAGCCTATTCAACTTTTATCTTCAAAAGCAATACTCATAGCCTAATGTAAATACGGAAAGGCCCAAATTTATCAAAAAAAAATATTATCTCCAAAATTTCTTACCCAAGTTATATTCATGGAAGCTCTTAAGCGCAGTAGCATCCAACCAATATCAGAAACTGACAAACACTCGAATCAGGTATTGACTTAACACTTAATGAAAGCAACATAATAACAAATATATAGATTTCAAGCTATTCAAAAACAGTCGAAACAAAATGGAGAAGAACCTTAAGGATCGAAACTATGTATTTACTTGAAAGAAATTCCAACCTCGTACAAATCTTGAACCCGAATCGGCAATTAAACATAAATAACAGCCACAATCACAACGGACTCGAACAGAACCCGCGAAGCTGCGTTCTGGTGACGTTTTGGGGTGAGTTTGGGACTTCTTCGAGCTGCTTTTTTTGTGTGGATTTTGTAGCTATTTTGGAACTATTTTTCAGCTGGTTTTTGAGGTATTTTCAGGTGGTTTAATGGCTAAATTTTGGAAGAGGAAGATAGGTTTATTCTTTCCCTCTCGTTCTTCTCCCTCTTTCGACTCTGTTTTCTGTCCTTTTCCCCAAATCTGATTCCGTCCCCCTCTCTATTATCTGTGTGTGTCTTCTTTTATAATTTTTTTTTCCGGTGGTTACATGATAATGTACAAAGGAGTTAGTTTACATGGGATTGAGGTGAGGAAATATGTGAAAGTGTGGGCTAGACGTGAGACGTGAGAAAGTGGCTTCCGTCCCCCTCTCTATTGTTCTTCTCGTTGGTTGCCCTTTTTTAAAAAATTACTTTTTACTTAATTTTTTTTTTTTGAAACAAATAAAAGAGAAAGGAAAATGTATAGCTAAAAATATGAGTGAGCTACTTTTATACATAAATATTATATACATAAGAAAATTGAATGTTTACACTATAGTTTAAATTATACTAAGAAAAATACTACTATAACTTACATTTGAAATTAAAAGAAACATATATATAAACACATGAACAAATTTTATACTCTAAGAATGTGAATATTTTTTGTAGTTTTTAATTTCTTAAATAAAACCTATTAAGAGTAAGATAAAGTTTAAAACATCAAGATTAGATCTAAAAGAATATTTACACTAAAATAATATATCATTTGAGTGTGGTAAAAAATTAGTTGTTCACAGTGGAATATTGATTTGTACCTGCTTCAAGAGGTCAAGGAACTTTTTGTATGCAGCATTATCTTTCACCTTTTTCAACCTTTGAGGGAACAGAGGGGGTGGCCTTGCCACCAATGGTGGAGGTTGCTCAGCACCGCCTCTTCAGCTGGCTTTTCCGATACTTTCGGATTGTCTGATGTTGATTCAGTAGTGGCTGGTTTCTCATTAAAAGTTACCTGCTTTATCTTCTTGGACTGAACTTCTTCCAATTGTATCCCATTCCTCAATGATACAGCATTAACAGAAGCTTTAGGATTAGCTTCAGTGTCACTTGGGAGAGCCCCCGTTGGTCGGGTAATTTGGGAACTGGCAAGTTGCCCCACTTGACGTTCCAAATTTCTCATTGCTACTGTTTGGGCCTGGTGATCAGGCATTATTTTCTTATTGAAAACAAGTTGGTCGTTCATCATTCTCTTCATAATATCCTCTAGGCTAGCTGATTGTTCAGCCTGAGGTGGTTTGTACTGTTGTTGAGGTGCTTGAGGCCTGTAATGATTCTGAGTGCCTTGATTTCCACCCCAAGAGAAGTTTAGGTGGTTTCTCCAGTTGGGGTTATAAGTGTTCCCATATTGATTTGCTTGACCCCTATTCGCATTACCCACAAAGCAGACAGACTCTGGATTGGCTGGGCACAAGTCACTCGGGTGACCCTCTCCACAGACTTCACAAAATACCTGAATTTGTTGCACTGGTTGCACTGGCTGGGCCTGTTACAGTGGTTGAGATTGTTGCTTGTTAATGATCAGCNGTGTGAACTAACACCTCGTTTGTCTGATTGTGATGAGGACAGTCTCTGAGTAGCCCCTTGAACCTTTCCCATAAACTGCCCGTTTGCATGAAGTAGCTGGATCATGCTCTGTTTCAGCTCAAAGTGCCCAGTGATTCTGGGCTTCACGATGCTAGAGGTAACATTAGTAACACTGGGCATTGCTACCTCTTGAACATCCATGTGTTGTTCCTCAGCCATGTTCACAGGAAATTGAATGAGGTCCTGAATATTGTTTGTATCCCTTGCTTCCCTCAACCTGCTGTGAAATGTTCTCTCAGGTTCGGGGTCAAAGCCGTCAAGTCCGTCCTGGCTTCTGACCCTACGCATTCAATCGAAGTTCCTGATATTAGAGCAAAGATCAAGTAACGTTAGACTAGATGAAATAAGCAATTAAAGCAAAAACTAGAAAGTAATCTATATTCGAGTCTCCGGCAACGACGCCAAAACTTTGTTGGTCCCAAACGTACACACAAGTATACGTGTCGTACAAGTAATATAATAATAAATCGAGTGTCGAACCCACAAATACTTCTGTAAACTACTTACAAAATCACTATAATTGTTATTTAATCAAGCCAAAGTAAAAATCCAGGAATGTAACTATTTTATACTACGATTCTACGAAATAACTAATTATCAAGTAATGAGTTGATTGTTGTGTATTCAATAGAGACAAATATTCTAGGGTCATGATCGATTCACCATTCGTATTGTATTCTAATTAACTCTCCCTTTCATATAATTCACTCATGGTTGCTAGTTAATCGATAATTGCTTTCATAGCCTTCTCCCGAAGCACTACTCGCCTATTCTCAATAGATTAACGTTTATATTCCTATGAAATTAATCTATCAGAATGCACTAAGATTACAATATTTAATTAAGCACGGTGACCAGGTATATTCCTATCTTAACCACAAATCCGCTCCCCTGAAGGGTTAAGATCGTGCTCTCTTCAATTCTTCTCTAATCTATACACGGCTTCCCAAGCATAGCATAGATACTATATATAACCTAACTGTTGGCCAGACAATTAAGCAATTAAACACAGAATTCAAGAAACAACCATATGTTGATTGAATTAAAATCAAGGTTACGCTAATGTCGAATAACAATATTCATGGCTAAATCACAACCCCAGAACAATGGGTGTTTAGCCACTCATGCTAAAATCAAACAATTGCATAATTGTTGAAATAATTGTAAATACTAGAAAAAGAAGAAGAAAACTAAGAATCCTTTGCTCCCTAGCAATTCCGTGTGTATATTCTCTCCAAAATGGCGTGAATCCCCTCAAAAACAAGCTTAGACTTGCTTTTATACGTGTTGGGTAGGTTTAGGGCCGAAATAACCGTGTCCCGGACAAAATAGAAAAAATTCATGTCACCGGCGCCCTGGCTAGCATCGGGCGCCTACCATGGTACTTCCCCTTATAAAGTTTCTGCCTCCAGCGCCACAGGTGGCGCCCAGCCCTGCATGTGGCGCCCAAAATTGCAAAATCGCCGGTTTCGTCGTTTTGGTTCTAATTTCGCTCGTTTCGCCCCCAATTGATCCCGAATCATTCCTAAACATAAAAACACTTCAAATTAGCATAAATCATCACATTTAACATCTAAATCTCACGAAACAAAAGTAAAATATGAGGCGATATACATAAAAATATATACACTTTAAACTAAACATCAACACCCCACACTTAGGCGATATACATAGAAATCATATTGCTGCCTGAAACCCTTAAACATCGCGTTCTTAACTTCCGAATTTATTAGGACCACTATTGAGAGTCACCCACTCTGACTGGCCCCGAATACAATCAACTCCAAGGCTCTTCTAGCACCTGAACATCCTTTTCAATGAAACACGTGACTGAGTCACTACCCTTGCAACTCGCCTATGCCTTAAGCATAAATTCTGAATCTTTCCAAGCCTAACCCTAGTCCAATAGGACCCACTTTTGCACACATTCATCAAATCCCACGCACGATCACCATTTTACTCCTTTCCCCTTAGCTGAAATATCTGGCCAACACGCCGACAATCCGCAACCCCATGATAACACAATCCTACAACCCAACTGCAAGTGGTGGGACTCCCCCACGTTGCGTCCTTCTTCATTCCTAACAACTCCTCCCTGTTATATCTAACCTTACGCCGAAATAACCCATATTTCAACTTAAGCTCGTAGACCCAATCTCCATCCACTAAAACTCTCAAACTTTCCCTCAAGATAGGCAGTTGTCTTACCACTGAACTCTTGTGCGATGCTACCACTCTTCCACTTTGTTAATCTCATTCATTTAAGCACTGCCTGACCTCTTTTCCTTACGCCTGGACTTTTAGAAATTTAGTCGTTGCTACACTTCTCACATGTCTTCCATCATCGTATGTTGTCCAATTCATTATCATTCTCTGCAGCTCTTACACCAGTAGATCACCGCGAATTCAAACTCTCCGAGGATCATCTTCTCGAGCTGCCTTCATTAGAAATAACTATTCAGTCCTGAACCACCACGCACCACGATCTTTAACAACCGCTTCTTCAATACTACTTCACAACACTCTGACACAATGCAACCGAAGAAACCATAGCACCGACATACTTAACACATTCCATACGATTAATGACGACGATTTCACATCACATGTGAATATCCCACCTTACTTGAAAACACCAAGTCTTACTGCTTTATCAATCCAAAACCTGACCATTTATAGTCCAAATGCCTTTCCTCTGCCGGAACTAAAATGCTGAAATCTAGAAATCACGCCCTGAGAAGACCTCCCTTCAAGCTATTCATCACCCCCAACATATGGGCAAGTATTCCACCATCATACTCACATCGCGTGATAACCAATTGTAAGAATCATAACAATCTAAGCATAACCTCAAGGCTCTCAGAAACACAGCTACTGAGCTGAAACAACATATTATCCTTACGCAAGGCCATAACAACAACCCCACCCAATTACACATGGAAAACATCTCGCATCATATTCGTAGCACCATTTCAATTCCTCAAATTCTTGATTCATAGCAAGCGCTTCGCGACGCGTAATATTGAGTAGAAATAAACATAGGCATAAGCCTTAAAGGAATCAAATCGCACGATGAGGAATCAAGAAAGGAAGTACTCCTAACAGCCCGGTAGCCTCTCGAAGATAAGTACATACGTCTCTGTACCGATCCGCAAGACTCTACTAGACTTGCTCATGACTCGTGAGACCTAAGGGAACCTAGTGCTCTGATACCATGTTGTCACGACCCAAAATCTATTAAGGTTATGATGGCGCCGGACACCACCGTCAGGCAAGCCAATCATTAATTAATTGAAATAAATTCATGTTTTAACATTTTTTGGAAATAATTACTTTTAACTTATTCCATAATAACTAAACAAAATCCGTTAAGTAAATATGACGGTTTAATATTCCATTTTTATAAAGTACATCCCATACACATCCCAGAACCCGGTGTCACAAGTGCATGAACAAATTCTAAGAATTTCATAAATATTACAAAGATTGTCCGAAATACAAATTGGACAAGGAATTTAAAATAAAAATAAATACAATGTGAGGGAGACTCTGTCAGCTGCGGATCGCCTCCGGATGATGCAACTCGCCTAAGTCTACGTACCAGCCACATCGCTATGAAAGTACCTGTGCAATAAAAATGCACAGCAAGTTTAGCATGAGTACGAAAATAACGTGTACTCAGTAAGTATCCCGCCTAACCTCAGAGAGGTAGTGACGAGGGGTGGATTTGCCACTTGCTAAAGGACAATTTAGTATAATCAAGTGAGACACTAAGCATGATTGTCATAGGAAATTTATTAAAATCAGGAATAAATAATATCAACCCTTCCACATTTAACACTTTAACTCTTCGTCATTTCAATACAAATAATCAAACATGGATGATTTAATCAAATAATCAACGGGAAAGAACAACTTATTCCAAAATTTTAATAACTTTAAATCTCTATCATTTCAGTTGACAACTTAAAATTTCCAGGCCAGTAATCAGGAAAAATCACAGCAAATACGCAGTAAATATCATGCGCAAGCAATGCCGAGGGTCGAACGGCGCGGACCAACAATAATAAAATGTGCACTGCCGAGGGTCGAACGGCTCGAACCATAGATACATCTATCTGCCCTGCTCGGGAATCGATCATGCGTCGCGGTTATAAATAAATACAGGGTTATCCTGCTCGCGAATCATACATGCGACTCAGGCACCCATAGATACACATATTCACACAATAAGTCCACATTTTTGTCAAGAAAGCAGTTACTCAGGAAGGTGGTAAAATTCTTCTTAAACGAACACGAAAATAGCTTTTAAATCTTTGTTTTGAAACTCATTTGCCAAGTTTAATAATATTCAATAATATAACCTTACTAGGAATACAATTATCCACGGAGGAATCAATTCTCTTTCTAAATGATTAAGAAAGGTACACTCTAGTCTTTTTAGGAAATAAATTACCGATTCAATAGCATTAACAGTCTGATATTATTGGGAGTATCACATGTACAACACGTAAGGCATGCTAGTGGGTCCTAGACTACCCGGACATCGCACAATAGTAGCTACGCACGGACTCCCGTCACCTCGTGCGTACGTAGCCCCCGCATATAGTAGCACAATTAATTAGTTCACCTAGGGGTCAATTCCCCCTCACAAAGTTAGAAAGGAGACTTACCTCGCTCCGAAATTCCATATCTGGCTTCCAAGCCCTTCCGACGACTCCAATGGATGCACAACGCCCTAGAACTACCAAATAATGGGCAAAGCAATGAAAATTCATTCTAATACTCGTAAAAAATTCAAATTATATACTTTCCCAACTCCACTCAGTGAATTGACCAAAATGCCCTCGTGCCCGAAATCCGAAATTTCTCGAAGATAAACTCTACCCATAGCCCTACTAAGTCAAATATACACTTTAATATAAATTCCATGCTCAAATTGGTAGCTAAAAATACAAATACAAATTTCTAGGTTTTCTTTAAAATTTCCCAATTTTTTTCCACAATCTTTCATGTTTTAATCTATGCATATACCTTGTATTTAACTTGAGATGAGTTGGAATAACTTACCTTGACATAGATGATGAAATTACCCTCTTGAAGCTCTCCTAAAATTGCCCATCCATGAGAAATATGAGAGAAATGGCCAAAAATCTCGATTTTAAAACATTCTGCCCAGGCCTATTTTTGCACATGCGATCCACTTCTCGCACCTGCGCTTCCACAGGTGCGCCAAAAACTTCCGCACCTACAGCTTCCTTAGCCTCAGCCAAACTTCGCACCTGCGCCACACTGTCCGCATCTGCGCCTTCGCAGGTGCGGAAATTGCATCGCACCTATGCTCCCAGCCAAGCCAGCCAAATATCGCACCTGCAGCCCAAGCCTCGCATGTGCGGTCACACCAAATGACAGCAACTTCAGCCCTCTTCAAACTCCAAACTTGATCCGTTAACCACCCGGAATCCAACCGAGGCCCCCGGGACCCCGTCCAATTACACCAACATGTTCCAAAACATAATGCGGACTTGCTCGAGGCCTCAAATCATATCAAACAACGCCAAAATCACGAATCGCACTAAAATTCAAACTTTAAGAACTTGAAATTCCAAACTTTCACATCTGATGTCGAAACCTATCAAATCACGTCCGATTGACCCCAAATTTTGTACACAAGTCATATTTGACATTAGGGACCTGCTCCAACTTTCGGAAATCGTATTCCGACCCCGATATCAAAATTTCCACTTCCGGTCGGATTTCTCAAAAACCTTCAATTTTCTATCTTTAGCCAAATGACTTCAAAATGACCTACGGACATCCGAATTCACTTTCGATCGTGCTCCCAAATCCAGAATCACCATACGGAGCTATTCCCAGGATGTGAATCCCAAACAGACATCAATATCACTGAAATGTGATTCTAGTCAAACTTAGGAAATTCTTCTAAAATGCTATCTTCCATAACATGCACCGAAACGCTCCCGGGTTATCCAAAGCCCGACCCGGACATACGCCCAAGTCCGAAATTAATATACGAACCTGCTGGAACATTCAGATCTTGATTCCGAGGTCGTTTACTCAAATTCCAATCTTAGTTATTTCTCCAACTTAAGGCTTCTGAAATGAGAATTTTCTTTCCAAATTAACTCTAAACTTCCCGAAATTCAACTCCGACCACGCCCACGGGTCATAATACCTGAAATGGAGCTGCTCAAGACTTCAAACCGCTGAACGACGCGCTAGAGCTCAAAACGACCGGTCGGATCGTTACAATATTCGTGAATACAGGATGAGCACATGGCCGTAAACGTGCTAAAGCGAATACTGGATTTTCTTAGTCACTATATAATATTGTGCGTGTGATATTTTTGGTTTTGACACAAGGAGTTGTGGTTCAAACCTTTAAGGTACCAATAACTTCGTCAAGACTTTAAGATATTTACACAAATGGAAAGTTCAAATCAAAATAAGATACTCTCATATATGCGTAATATTATGAGAAATATAACAAACTAGTGGGGGATTGAAAGATAGTTTGTTATATAAGTTGGAAAAGTGGGATTTGTCCCACATCGGTGGTGCAAGGTCACTTTGTGTGCCTTTTAAGTCCTTGTCATTTTATGTGTTTAATTTAGAACACATACTCTTATATGTGTGCAAATACATATATTATATATTATATATATTAATATCAAAGACTTGGATTTGGGGCTTGGGCGCGGGCCGGGTCAGGTCGGACCTAAAATAAATAATTTATTTTTTACTTATTTCTACAATTAAATCTGTTTTATTTAAAATTTTATTTTTTAAATTTATTTGAATAAACAGATGCATCTGTTTGTGAAAGAACACATTTGTTTTGAAAAGGTCTGATGGTTGCTCTATAAAATAGAAGTTCTTCCAACAACGTGAATACAGAAAAACATAAGTATTATTATAGGCTTTGTTGTATCCTGAAGAGAATCGTTTGTATTTTTCTAAATTAGTATATAGGCGATAACTCTTTAAAGACAGTCGTTTTTCACGCCTCAAAGCTATTTTTTATTATTATTTTTCTAACGATGACAACTTATATCGGTGGGTTGAACCACTGCGAATTTAGAACTTTATAAGTCGAGTGCTCAATTATTTTTCATCTAAAGTCTCTACCCCTTGAAATTGGGTGTTAATTAAGTCAATATGGATTTGGAAGAATTAACCTAATATGTCCTCATTCAACCGCTTAAATTAAAAATATTCAGTGAAATCGGTCAATTTTAACATATAAGCCTGGATATATATTCGTCACCTCGTGTACACGTCATTCACATAATTCAAATAATGCAATCAGACCAAATCCTACATGGTAGTTACTTTTACATAAAGTTAGGGAAGATACTTCTCAAAGAAGCTAAATCAATCCACTAGTAAGCCTTTCCCGCGTGAATCAACCTTCGGACAACTCAAATCTAGCCAAAATAAGTTAATATCATAAATAAAAGTCATAGGAAACGATTCCAAATAATAAAGCTTTGATCTTGAACAAGAATCAAAAAGTCAACCCCGAACACGCACATCGGAACCCGACAAAACTCACGAATTCCGAACTCCCATTCAAATATGAGTCCAACCATAGGTTTTCCAATAAATTGGTCGACTACTTGCAAGTTGCTCCGAACATCACCGACCAAAGGTTTTTTAAAAAAAGAAAAAAAAAGTAGACCCAGAGACTTAATTATTACTAGTGTTCTAAGTAGGAATTAAGTGTAATTTGCATAAAACAGGGCAAAATAAATGAATTCGACAATCAACATGTCCTTATAATGTGTTTTCCCCCAAAAATAGAAAAGAGACATTCGATATATTAACTGCTTGAATTATTGGATTCCTTCTATGTAATACATGTTACAAAACATGATTTTCTTATAGAGATATGGTCCAACATATAACAGGAATGCAGAGAATCTAATTTTATTGTTTTGAACAAATTAACCTATAACATTTTAGACTTGCGAAACGATAATACAGTCAAAGATCTCTATAACAGCTTTATTTGTTCCGATATTTTTTGACTGCTATAATAAAGTGATGTTATAGAGGACATATATTATAACATAACATAAAATTGATTCCGAGAAAAAATTAAATTTTATAGCGAATGACTATTATATAGAGTTGATATTATAGAGATGTTTGATTGTACTCATTTTTTCTATTTTACATTC